>KZ505696.1:771074-812167 GCA_002844005.1 Limosa lapponica baueri
GGGGGCGAGGTGTGGAGGGGGCGCGCAGGTGGTGGAGGCGCAGGTACGTGCATCTGTGAGGAAGTGAGCGAGGTCCCCCCGTTCCTGCGTGCGTGCGGCTCTGCGGAGCTGGCGGCACCTCCCTTCTTCCCAGGGACGCTCGCCACCGGGGCTCTGCGGCGTGCGGAGGCTGCTTGTGCCCTGCCTGCCGTGCAAGGGCGTCGCAGGGTCCGGGGGTGCAACCCCTTCACCCCAGGGGGGAGCAGGTGCATCTGGTGGCTCGCTCGGCCTATGTGGGTCCTGGCTGGGTATGCGTTTTAATTGCCTCATACAGTGGAGTGTGCCTGGAGACAAAAGAGCCGATGAGAAATCAGAGAGGACTGGCAGACTCTGGAGCGGATGGAGAAATGCTTAGGACAGCTGGAAGCAGGAGGATGGTGCAGCAGGAATAGCTTGACCCAAGTCAATCTTTGACCCAACCCAAGCCATTGACTATTTCCATACCCTACGTTGTGTCTCTTTATCCTGCACCATGCAAAGTTGCTTTTGGGTAGGTCTTTGAGATGCAGAAGGGGTGCAAACTCCAGGTGAGGGCTTTGTCACGGTGTACCTGAGTCTGGTTGGCATGGGTAGGTTGTCTGGGTTGGAGGAGGAACTGGTTTTGAACGGAGAAAAGCACATGAGGCTTTGTGCAGGTTTGACTAAAGAGTTTAGCTAGAGGGTTGTATGGTGGATGTTGGTGGACGTTGGTTTCTCCTGTTCAGAAGTGCTAACGTGTTTATCGTTGCAGAGCTCCAAAATATTTTGATTTTGCAGCTGGTGATTTGCGTGATTTTTCCCAAGTGTTTGTAACACAGCCGTGACTTTGAATCCATGTGTGTGTCCTCTCCATGTGTCTGGTCCTTCTCTTCCTCAAACGTTTTCCCTATGTGATTAATAACGTGCCAACTGCTTCATTTCAGCACCGGGGAGGCAGATGCTGATTGATTTCCTTGTTCAGTCTCCTCGGTGGGTCTGGAGGCTGATGGGTGTTATCACTGCAGAAAAGTCTGCTTTGGGGTGGGAGCTGTCAGTATGTCTTCTTTTTTTTTTTTTGTCTCTGTGAACCTCTTATTTCTTTTAATTAAGAAGAGATGAAGTATGTATGGTAATACCTTCCATGTTTACATAAAAATGATCTTGTAATTAGCAATAATTATGTCAGTTTGGGATATCGCTGTAATATTTAAACAGGACTTACGACCTGAGGAACTCTTTTCCGGCCCCAAGGAGTTACCCTTAGTGTGGTTCTCTCCTGTGGCGAGTTTGGTTCTTGGCTGCCATCAGTGGTAAGGTACAGCAGTGGTTGGAGTAACCTCAGGTTTCTCTGATGTTGGCCTGGAAAGTGATGGGCATGGTTTCCTCATTGAGCCTGGTGCCGCTTCACAGAGCTGCCACCGCGCTTGTGAAGATGGTCTGCCTTGGTGGCTTTCACCCTGTCTGAGGGCTCTCAAGGGGACTCCCTTGCTATTGTGTTGGGCCAGAGGGGGAGGAAAAAACAGGCTAAAAAAATTGCTGATGGACCTTTTGTTTCCTAGTTCTCCTAGGGAAGTTTGCAAAAGGCTGCTGGTACTTGTGAAGCTCTTCCCTGTGAGAGTAGAGGTCCTGAGGCATCATTGTGCACGTGGCCATCTTTCACCTAGCTTCTCTTCCCTTCAAGAGGAGCAAAGCTCAGCTCACAAATATAAATGTTTGCTTCCAGGCTGGAGATGGCACCCACCGCTGCCCCTCCTGCTGCTGGTGCACCCCAAATTTACCTTCCTTCTAGGCTGCCCTTGGAGCTCCCTAGGTTTTCTTGGGGTAAAAAAGCTTTATGGAGTAAAAAAGTTGAATATGGGGGGAAATACTCAACAAAATAAAACCCAAGACAAAAAGTACCGCTGGTAGAGAGGGGTTCCTTGTGGGAGGGTGATGAAGGAAGAAGGTAGAAATGTCTCGTCTCCTCTCTTTCAAGATGTGTTATGCTGCTGTGCTTTTTGTCAGTCTAGGAAAAGCAAAATGTTTGTGCCCCAAGCACTCTTTATCTAATTGTACTTTATTATGGGCTTTCTGTTTTAACACTTTTGAAGCATAAACTTACAACCAGAGCTTATCAAGCAGCAGATATGTTCAAGAATGTTGAACGTATTTGAATTTTACCTGTATTAATCTAATAATATATTTATGAAATGATATTTGATCAGCTCTATAGCTGGTTGAAGATGACAAAAGAGTATTAATCAAATAAATTATTTGACAAATATGGATGAGATTAAACAAATGATCTATTTGCCAACTGCCGTTCAACTGCTGTGCCGTGGCACATTCCTCTTTCCCTTTCAGTTTTCATTTCGCTTTTTATGGTTTATCTTTTCCTGAACTGTCCTTAGTATCTGTTTCACTTAATTTTTCCTTTCCCTGTATTATTCTTTATTCCTTTTGTGTCATGATTTTCCTTTCATTCTTTCTTCTGCCTCTTTCTTCAACCTCTCTTTCCATGCTTTTTGGGTCTAAATTAGCCAATTTTCCTGTTTTTCTCCACCTTTCTGGTGGAGATTTTTGTTGAACACTTCATAGCCAGCTCACCTAAACCTGGTATGTGTTTAAACCCATAAAAACATAAAACTAAACCCAAACTGTGTGTGAGTGTGAAGATGTTTGCTCGGTGGTAATGTTTCTCTGCCACTCCCCAGGTTTTCTGGCTGTTGCAGGAAGGGTGTTCCTGCAATTCTGGAGGGTTTTCCCAGCTCTAATTTTTGCTTGTGCTCTCCTTATGCCTTTTTTTTTTTTTTTTTAAGTGCATTTGACTTTGTACACTAAGAAAGCAACTAGGATCAAATGGCAGACCTTGCATTGTTCATTGGTTATGTATCTGTTTTGCAACCTGCTTCCATGTGCTGCCTGACCAAGCGCAGCCTCCCTGCCAGGCAGTCCTGCTTTCCTCCTGGCATCATCCTTCTTCCCCTCTGGGGTTATGTCCAGGAGGTATCTTTCAGTAGGGCAAAAGGAATGAGGGCTCCGAAGGTTTTCTGGCTGACTTCTTACTTTTGGAGTCTGTATGAATGTCGGGTTGATGAGGGTAAGTAGCAAGAGGCGAACAGGTTATCGTGCATGACCGAGCAGTCACAATATTCAACTTGGCTCTAGTATTCAAAGATTAAAGTCTCTTAAAAATGAAAGTGTTGTTACGGGGAAGACTTGTTCTTTTCCCCTGGATGAGATCAAGGCGGGGAGGGGGGATATTCTCAAAACAATAAAAGGAACAGAAAACTTTGTATTTCAGGGCAGGGAATCTGCTGTGCCTTGGCAATATAGCTCAGGCAGTCCAGAGGAGTGTGATGGGAGTGCTCGGAGTGCGTGATTTGCCTCCGCTGATGGTTGCAGTGATGCTGCTGCAGTGAATGAGCTAAGCTGTGTATGTCATAGCTGTCTGCTTTAAGTGCTGAGAGTTACGTGATGATGCCCTCTCGTACCCATAAGGAAAGGTCTCTGCTGTACTGAAGTTAACAGTTACACTGCTCCTCTATGTCTTGTGAAACGTTTTGGATAACGCTGGGGTGCACTGACACAGCGAGCAATCCAGGCAGCGTGTCGTTGCGAAGCCAAATTGATTGGGGAGGATGGGGCCAAGAGGAATATTCTTCTGCAGTTAATTATTTACTGCAGGGAGAGAGGGAATCTGATGATGTTTGGTTTATAATTACAGATATCTGGAGGAAAATGCTTCAAGATCTGTTTTATTCTGTGTGTTGCCACCTATTTCTTGGCGTCCCTATAATGTGAGACCAGCACTGTTTAATGACTGGTTTAGTAAAAGCAAAACTTCGTTATCAACTTCTCACTGCTGGAATATGGTTTTACAGCTTGCTGTGTGTGACGTAAAATGGCCTGAATTCCTACAGAGGGAATAGTCTTTCTGTGCTCGGTGTCTCAATGCACGACCTGCCCATGGTGCCCATCTGGGCTCTTAGAACAGCTCGACTCTGTGCGGAAAGGTGACTTTGTGGTTAAAGTGCAGGACCCTGGACCTGGGAGTCCTGACCCCCTCTCTGGTCTTGGCTGAGCTGGTTGCCTTATCTCACTGGGCTCTCTGCTTCAGGAGTGATACCGAGTAGATATCCACCTGCCTGCTGAAAGGGTAGGGTGTCCTGGGTGAGGGGCACTCTGACAGCACAGAGGCAGCGGCAGCCCAGGTACTTGCATAATACAGTGCTTTGAGCCAAACTATAAGTGGGTTTTTCCTTTTGCATAGCTAAATCCATTGCAGATCAGACTGCTCATATGTAAGTTAAATTCAAGAACTAGTGGAGCTGAGTTTAGATGCGTGTGTGTGGGAGCGATAACTTGACAAATACAAAAAAAGAGACATTGCTGGAATGTCTCTGGGAAGATGCCCGTACATCTTCTGCTTCTTTAGCATCCTTGAGAGAGCAGCAGACGCGAGGGAGAAGGCCTGTGAAATGAAGAGACACTCTTACTGGGAGAAGGAGAGGAGCAAGATCTAAAAAGCCAGTAGGAGTGAGATGAAGGATGCGGGGCCTGCTCCGGGTTGCTGTTCTCACTGGGTAAGGCTCCACAGGAAGAGAAGCGAGGAGGAGGTCAGAGGAAAAAGGCATTGTGGAGGCTGCCGTTGTGCAAGGTGGAGTGTCAGCTATCCTGGCGGTCCAGGCTGCATCGGAGCATGGCTGGCTGGCAGCAGGAGTGCATGGGATCGTCTCCCCTGAGAAAAGCAGACCAGTGAAAAACCTCCAAAGGAGAGTGTGGCTAGCAAGGGCTTGTGCCCCAGGCAAGTCAGGATCTTGCTTAAAGGCTTGCTGAGAGGTGAGCTCCGTTCATCAGCAGTTTGTTGGGGTAACAGTCTGCTGTCGGGTAGCCTTGCTCCAGTATCAGTGTTGAGTCTGCTGATGCTCCATGCTGTCTTCAGCAGTTCTGTGGCTTGCATTCAGCTCTGTTCAGCCTGCTCCAAACTACGTCTATAGAATAAGCTTGAATGTATGAAGTGGTATTCTGCAAATGATGCATTTTTTCCCTTGTTCTACCCCAGGTATCCACTGCAGCAGCCAGAGTGGTTCTCTTGGTGTGGCACTAACTAGCTCCTGTATTCTTGTAGTGACTGTAGCATCCTTCCCTGCAGCTGGCTTTGCTGGAGCAGGAGAGAGATGTCAGGGAGCTTAGTGTTACTAAATTAACTTCAGTACAACAGTGAGGGAGTGGCATTCATCCTCCAGAAGAAGAAGGCTGGACTTAAGAAACGAGGCTTTGGTTGGTATGATAAACAGATAAAACAGTAGTTGAGCGTGACAAGTAAATAAAACGTCAGTGTTTCTTGGAGGTAAATATGGGATGGACCCCGGCTTGTATGTGTGCTAATCCTGTAACTAACTTTTCCATTGTCTCCCCCGTGTCTGTTGATGCAATGGCTCATTTTGGGTCCTGCTGTCTTAGGCTCCTGCTGTGCACAGGAGGGCTCTGCTTTGTAGCAGGCAGACCCAACAAACGCTGGTGAAAGCAGGAGATGCCTCCTGCCTGTGTGTGTGCACACACCTCCCTTGCCTCCCCGCTTGTGTGCAGAGGCTAAATGTATAACCTTATAGCATAACCTTGGTCATGCAAGGTTTCTCCCCATCTTGTTTCCCCCGGCCTTTTCCTGATTTGCATGATATAACGTGAGGCCAGACGGCTTTTTCTGGAGGGCTTGTCCCACTTTCCATGCAGGCAGCCTTGGGCAAGTGGTCTGCTCCCTGACCTGCTTTGACAGGCATGTGTGCTGGCTTCTTGCTCTGCTGATGTGGGAGGGAGCATGGGGATAAGCTCTGAGGGGCTAGGCAGGACACTGCTGTGCTGGTTGGTGGTGAGACCTCCCATCTGGCAGTCAGTGTAGCTGCTGATGGATGAGGAAGTGCACGCAAATCCCTGCTCCGCTTTCTGCTCCAGCGTTCTGCTGGGGGATGCGGTGGCTGTGGCTTGTACTCGAGCCTTTGAGGGTCAGGTCTGCTCTCTCTACTCCTAGGAGTACAGATGTGCGTCCTCCATTCTGCTGTACTCAGTTGCAGCTGACAACTCTGTGGCTATTCTGGTGGCCCCCTTGAATTTCCAGACATCAAGGTATTCATTCTCAGAACACATGTGCTGGAAAGAAATTACCACCATGACGATGGTGAGGGGAAACAGGTGTGAGAGTCAGACCTCGGTCTGGAAAAGTGCTTCTGCTCATGCTGATGTGGCTCATAGTCACAGGGGCATGTGCAGGGTCTCACCAGGTCTGTGGCAGAGCAGGGAGGTGGATGGATGAGGGTGGAAATCTCTTGGCTGTAGGAAATCTCTGTGCAATATGCATCTGGTAGTTGGCACAATTGTACCACGGTTCCTTGTGCAGAAGGGATAAAAGCCACAGTATTCATCCCAGAAAGCCACCACAGAGGCAACACCAGGACACATTTCTGAGAGTGGCTGGCAGAGTCAATACAGACATGTTGTCCAGTGCTAGATCAGTTCTGTGTTCCCATCTGTGCAGTACATCCAGATCAGTGGCTAAAGACATCAGGCACCTAATCAGAGATGTTTTCAAGTATGAAAAGCATTGTCTTCTGAAAGTACTGTCCCTTTATGTATCTGAGTTGGTCATTCAGAGACCGAAGTCATTCCACAAACTCTGGTAACATTGACCAAGGCTCAAGGAAAGCAAGAAGACAGAGCTGTAGGCTGTGCAGGGAGGTAGGGCTGCATAGAGCACAGCCTGGATTTGATGTGCAGATGGTGATCTGCATGGGGCTGTTGAGCAAATGCAGTGATAGAGACAAGCCTCCAGTTGGACTGGAGGGCCTACCAGCTGGCTGCCTTGTAAATGTTGCCCTTTCCCTGCTAGCCGTGCTGAATTTTGTCAGCATTGGTCATCTTGTGATGACTTCTGTCATCCTTGACAGAGGATGAAGGGTTCTTTGGAGACACAAGTTTTTTGAACCACCGCCAGTGGTTATTTAGAGCTGCAGCAATGTGCTTTTTTGCGGGCATTCTGCTACGGCTTAACTTTGGCCTCCAAGGGATTGGTTTGCTATCACCCCCACCGCAAACCAGAGGCTCTCAGGGCTGATCCTAGGCAGAGTATTGTCATAAGCCCACCTCAGGCCTCCTGCCACGGTGCTACAGACCATGTCAGGAGCCCTTCAGTATGGGTCTAAGAAGGCGATACCTCAGTGGGGTGAGAGCGGTTCTCTCCCTGTTTTGTAGCAGGCACAGGGACGATACAAATAGGAGGAAAACGGCCTTTGTTTTTTTGTCTGATTACAGCAACTACTGTCATGGTTTTCTTCTTGAGATCGTTTCCTATCTGCCATCCCAGGGAAGAATTTGGGCAGTTGTCCTTCAAGGAGGAAAGCTAGGACTTCCAGACCTTGAATAACATTTGCTTAATAATTTAGTCATCTGATCCCCACAACTACTGGACCTGATTATCAGGGGCCAGACAAGATGTCCTCTACTCCCCATTCCTTCCATGATGAATGCATTCATCTGTACAGGTAAGAGAGAATGCTTCCTCCACATGAGTTTACACCTTTGCCGTTCCTGTTCTTCTGTGGGATATGTCCCAAGCAGCCATCCTCTTCTAACCTATGAAGTGTCCAGGCCTGGTCTCATATCTGCTAGAAAGTGAAAAATTGCACTCCAAGTGCCAGGTTGTGGCCGTGGAATGTGAGTTAATCCATGAGTTTCTTTCTTCTTGCTCCTTCCCAGTGTTTTGCTGGTAGATAATGATCGCTCTTACTGCTTGTGGGTAATCTGTCCCTGTCCCAAGTATCTACCAGTGCCTATAGCCAGGGCAGACACTGGGTAGGGAAGGGAGAGGCATTATTATGACCTCTTTTTTTGCAACTAGGGAGCTGAGGAATGGAGATCCATGTTAACAGGAGGAGCCTGGAGAAGAGTTGAGAACAGAAATTGTTGTCCTGGTCCGGTGCTTTGACTACAGGATCAGCTTCCCTCTTCCTTTGGTAACTGATGAGTGCAAAAGATTCAGCACCCAACTGTTGACATGTTGCTAATCTGGTTTTCTGATGAGTGAAAGGCTTTCTTATCACAATGAACCCTGAGAAGGTGGGATTTTGTTTCCTTTTGTAATTTCAAGTAAGGTTGTTTTGTCTGTTGTTTTAGTATTTTAGATATCCAGTCTTAAAAGTGATGTACATGGAGGGCTGGAATAGCAGTCCTTTCCATGTAAGTTTTCAAGGTTGAAAGAGGGGCTTGTGTCTGCAGAAATGGATAGATATCCTGGGTGTCTTGGCTTATTATGGGTTGGAAAAGCCATAATGAGAAAATTTGGGCAACTGAAAAGAGATGTTATAGCCCTCTGGATGGGGACTGATTTAAAAACCAGAGGGCTTTACGATCTTGATTTGTGTTGGCAGCAGATGGTTGCAAAATGAGCCATCTCCCTTTTGGTCATCTATGCTGAGGCACTTTTTGTGGAAAAATCTGAAAACCAAGATGCAGTTAATTGACCAAGCCTTTGAGAAAAATAATATAAAAAAAACTTCCCGGGAAAAAAAAAAAGAAGGTAGATTTCTTCAAGAAGTGAAAAAACTCTTTACTTTTTCTCAGAGCAGTTTCCGAGGCACCTAATCTAATCTTTCCAAAACAATTCTCTGGCAGCCAGGGCTCACATATTTTAAAAAACAGCGTAGAAAGGAATGCATTGTGGCAGTTTAATTTGTTGCTGAAATACGGTCACCTCTGGGGTAACTCAGAGCAACCATGGAGTGGATAAGAAACCCGTTTGGGACAGGAGGTGAGATAAGGGAGGCTGCTCAGGTGAAACTGCTGATGGAAGATGCCCATGTGGAAGTATAATGCCTGGAATTTAGGTTTGTCTTCTTTCTCCTTTGACTCTAAGGGAGCTGTAGCCTATTCACATCTTCTGAACAGGGCAGTTGTTGATGAGTCCTTGCATGTGTCCTTGCTGTGGCAGCAAGAGAGGTTTTGGTGGTAATTCTTCCAGGCAGGTTGTAGGAAAGACCCTCTGGTACTGGCCAGCTTTAGAGATGACATGGATGCAGAAGAAAAGGTGGAGGATTACAGCATGTAAGGTATAGGTCCCTGTACTTTATAATCCCTGGTTGGGGACTTCTAAAGTCCCAGGCAGCTAGCTGAATGTTATAGTCACCAATCCATAGCTGCAAATTCAGCTGTGTAAAGCCGGCCTGCAATCTCTACCATTTTAAAGAGAAAACAAAGCAACTGCAGGATGCTCTTGAGAAGGCAAATGAAAGGCTGCCCAAGTTCTAGAGGAAGACGTACAATTTGAAAAGAGAGAGGTATGGAGTTGCTTCTGTAGCCCTGCTTAGGGTCCTCAAGAGGAGTGTTGTCTGAAGTGTGCTCCTTGTGAAGAGATGGGAAGATGAGTGCCTACCAGCGGGCTGGGTTTTTTTAGAGTATGCTACTAAGAGCATGGTTTTTCACAAGCCCTGCAATTGCATTGCAACAGGATTACGAGGTCCTGTTCAAATTCTGCTGAAGTTGGTTGAGCTATGTTGACGGCAGTGACCATGGACTGGCAGGCAGTACAGCATCTCTCAGGTCAGTTCAGGTTTTCATCTCCTTTATTTCAAAGTCTGCATCTAGAATGAGTTTATTAAATTCACAGCTTAAAGCAACTTCAGAATATATCCCAGGGGAGGAGAAAAAGGAAAAAAGTCAAAACCCCACCACCAAGAAAACAGATTAAAATAATCAAACAGCTCATGCTACGGAGCTGGGATGTGACTGGCAGCCAATGTGTGGAGGCGGACAACCACCAGTGACACTTTCTCAGTGTGGCTTGCTCTGCGGAGGCAATGGAAGTAAGTATCTGTTGGGATTAGGACACAAAGAGATAACATTTAAAATCTGAGGCAGGAGTCTGCAAACTCAGTGACAATTGTACGCTGGGGTGGAAGAAAAAGCTTTGCCACCATCAGCTCACCCCTTCAGGTAGCTAATTGGAACTTCTTGTTTTCTTCTGAACGCTTCAGTTCAGTCCCCACTGTGTGTAAACGTGCAGTCTCTTCCATGCTTGCTTTTTTTTATTCGTTATTTGGTTTGAGAGCTCTTTGTAACAATTTATTCCTCATTCATCCTGTGGTCAGGGAAGTTATTCTGCCTGCAATCTATGTCTGAGCTTAATTTTCTTATTTGCTGTAGCACAAGGGCTGATGGCTTCACAAGTCTTAGGTGACTCCTCAGTCTGTCCCCTGGCCAGCCTAGCAGCATGACAGCTCCATTTAACGTGTGCTGTCTGCTTTGACTTCCTGCCCCTAGACTCATTATTTTGCATTTGTTTGCATCAAGCTTCAGTGTTGCCTGCCCCAAAGGGTCGTATATCAGACATTATGAAAGAGAATCCTCAAGGTTGGTCTGTAAATCCCAAGTCTCTCTGCTAGAAGACATGTGCAGTCTGGGTGCTCTGTCCTTGTCCTTGCCCCTCCCTGACTGTCCTGGTGCCCCTCTTGGTGGGCATGACGTGAGCCTTGCAGGCTCTCTGGGCAATGCCATTCTCATGGTACAAAGCATTTGGTGCCTGGAAATTTCCTTTTCTTCTCCTGTCAAGACCTGCGGCTCTGCCTTCTCTTCAGCCAGCCCCCAAAATGACTTGGATCCACTTGGAATATTGTTACAGCAAAAATATTGTGAAGTTTTCTTGGTGTTAGATACTTCAGCGCATGGGCTTCTCATCTACCACTTGAAGTGTAGTGTTCCCTTTGGGTCTTGGGGACTGGGAGTGCTTTCATGTTAGGTGCAGTGTGAGATAGTCCCTCTCTGAAAAGCTTACAAGCTGAGTGCAAGATGGGAGAATGTCAGGGTGCAATTCTTCTGTCCAGATGTTGACATCTAACATCCCAGCCACTTACCCTCAGCCCCCCTATATAGGCAGCGGAGGAAAGGAACACTTTCATCTTATCCTAATGCAGATAGATACCTGAAACAGGTCAGACAGATTGTGCCTGTCTCTTCTCATTGATGATAGAGAGGCTCTGAATGAGGCTGTCATGGAGACGTCTGTGTTGTAGGTGAGGTGAATCCCACCTTGACTAGCTACATTGAGCAGGTTGGGGTTGCACAAAAAGAGAGTAAGACAGCATTGAATGTAGTCTGTCCTTGTCTTAGCTGCGTGCTATCTCATTTGGTAAACCTATGCCTCTTCCTTTGCTGAACAAGCTATGCTTCATTTTGATTCCTTGCTGGCCAGGAGCTGGAGGGACATCATCCAGACAGCAACTGAGAGTTAAACACCTCTCAGAGCTGCTCCTAGCAAAGGTGCTAGGACAGACCTTCAAGCCTGTCCCAGCTCTGGACCAAGGGGCGTTTTAACCAAGTGAAGGCAGAATGTGTAGGTAACTTTGGGGCAGTTTTGTCCCTATTTCATCCTTTCATACTGAGGCCAAGCAGCTTCTAGCATAGATCAGGGGTTACTTGAATACTTCTCAGAAGCTCCTGACCTCATGTGTGTGCCTGAACAGCAGTCCCGTTGTATTGCAGTGGGTAAAGACATGAGATCTCTAAATTTGGAGCTGAGACCAAGGGTGTGGGGACTTCAGATTGTGGATTAACAGATGATAGCAGCAGGAGCCCTGTGGTGCCTCTACATGGCTTGACATCTGGGCGTTCCAGGCTCGGTGGGTAAACCCCTTTCTGTTAGGGGAAAAAGAGCTTTTTCCTAACACTAAAGCGCTATTACATGTTGTAGTGGGGCTTTGGGGGTGATGGAACCAGTTTCTATAGTTTTGAATCCCACTTAAGCTAAACCTTCATGATTACTCTGAAGACCCCGGCATGGTCTGCAGCAGGGAGAAGATTGGAGGAGACCCAGAGCTGTTCTTGAAAGAACTGGAAAAACAAAGCTGAGCTGACTGGAAGGAATAAAGCCTGGTAGCCCAGGGAGGATTTTCTTGCCTGGCTGAGTTTCCCCTTTGATTGGGAGCACTTGTTCCGTCATGCCTTTTGCTGGGGAAGAATTAGCCCGGTGGCAGAAATGTGATGCACCGGGTGTTTCAGGAGCGAAAAACCTGTCCGCAGCAAGAGCCCACAGAGCTTGAGCTCAGCCTTTGAGTTCCCATGCTGGCAGCTGGTTGCAAGCCTGCTTGGCAGGGAAGGGTACCATGCCAGGCTTTTTACCCTCTGCCTCGTGCCTGTGTAGTCAGCGTTAAATCCTAGGACTCTGAAGAAAATCAGAATCAGTTTTGTACCCCACTTTTTTTTTTTTTTTTTTTACTGACACTCATGCTGTAATTCCCATCAGTTCAGACAGCCATAAAATGGTGGCTAGCTCTGGAGAGTCACTGGAAGTCTTCTGTGTGCACTACAGTCACTTCAGACTTTGCAATAGCAGGGAATTTATTAGGGGAAAAATGTCTTACTGACCCTAGGTGGGAAGCACACATACCATGCTACAGACAGGGGCCAAAAAATACTTTATATTCCATTATGTCATTTATTTTCCTCACTTCACAATGCATCTGATCTCTTTCCCGGCTACATGTGCCCACCACAAGCTTTCCTATTTTCCAACTCATGCTTCTAGGGGACAAAGGGGGCAAGAGGGGGTGCACAAAAACCTTCAGGAGGCTTTTAATTCATGAAGAAAGGTCTATCAGGGCCATGTAGTTAAGACCCACAGCATATGCTTTGCTCTGATACTTTCCTTGTTGTCCTTCCCCTCTGAACTTTGGTACAATAAATAGTGTCTGTGTTTGAAGAGTGTCCCAGCAGAGAGGCATCTGGCACAGCACTGGGTCTTTGTAGCTTCTCGGTGTTTCTGCTGCACGTAGCCTCTTGCCTGATCAACAAGTGCATTGACAGTGGCGCCAAACAGCGTGTGTCTGCCCCTTTTGCCTGCTCATCCAAGGTAATTCCTTCTGTTACTCCTTCCACCTGGCAAAAACAAGTCAGAAAGGGGGAGATGTTAATGCAGGGGTGCTTTGCTGGGCTCTGTTATTCATGCACAAAACCCTCAGCCCCATCCGCGGGGATGGTATTGGGCTTGTACTGGCTTTTTCCTGAGATCAGCCTGCTGCCAGTTGGATGTGCACCAGCAAAACAGTGCTTTTTACTTGTTAATTTTTGCCACTGGCAGTAGGCTTGCTGTCTTGTCAACAGGAGATGGTCCCTAGGTCTCTGGGAGATGTGCAGTGGTGTCGCTCGACTGTTTGCTCTCCTGGTTGAACGGGCATGTGTACGGGTCTTGGAAAGCTGATGGGAGAAACCAGGATCCATCAGTCTCTTTCACAAAGGTTTTGTAACTATATGACCTTCCTAATTTCCCTAATTCTCTAATAACATATAAATGTAACTAAATCTAGGCAGACAAAGCTATATCACGCCTTAGGCATGGGAAATCATGTAATACGATAAAGTTGCGTATTGTGTCCAGGGCAGAGCTAACCTTGTTGCATGAAGAACTTCCTTAAGATTTTACCTTTGGGGTGGAAAGATGACTCCCACCACAGGCAACCCCAGTTCCCTCCTGTGCTCCACCAAAGGCTGCTTTGGTTTCTGATTCGGCTCTGCAAATACCGTCTAGTGGTTTCAAACTGGCTATGAAATTGGCTGGTATTATTTCCCTTGTGAAGAGTAGAGCACAAGAGAGAAAATTAAAGCAACTTGTCTTAGCCTGAGTCAGCATCGTGGAGTTGCAAGAGTGTCTCTGTAGAGCCTAGTGAAAGGTCCCTGCCTTATCTGGCTTGATATTTTGCTGGTTGCACAACTTGCACATCCCATAGATGCAAATATTTTCCTGGGGTTGGCCCCAGTTGCCCAAGGAGGGTGTTTGTTCAGATTCTCATGCTTTGCAATTAATATAAGCTGCTCAACTCTGCGTGAGAGAAAGAAGGGGAAGTGATGCTAGGTGGTTTTTTTTCCCCTCTCCCTGTTGTTGTTCCTCAGTAGCTGGCTACTTTGAAAGGAGCACTTTGTGGTTTTTTCCTTAAGAAGCAACATGTTGCTGCAAATTCAGCTTTGGAGAGATTGATGAAGCTTTTGTCTGCTGGTGTTGTGGCTGCTGCAGGCAAGGCACAGGCAACGTGTAGCGCTGCAGGTACCCAGCCTGCGAGCTGGGTCTGGTTGAAATGGATGCCAGCCCAGCCGAGCAGCATGGTCCTTCTTCCCTGGTGCATTCCCACACTCGCTCAGCGGCGGCTGGGAGATGTTAGACCTGCCTTGCTCTGCCGTATCCTCGCCCACATCGTGCAAGAGCAGCAAAGTTCACACCACAGGATGCTGTCAAAGGAATCCGAACCTGGTGCACTGCGAATAAATATCTTTTCTCTGCCTTGTTTAGCTAAGGCAATGTTATCTCAAGAGGGCTGTTTAAAGTATGCTTGTCATAGATGTGGAGATACAGCTCATGGAGATACTCATGCTCGTTCTCTCCTGAGCTACTGGATGGCAATTGGCTCCTTTACAGGGTAGACTCCCTCCATTTTAGTACAGGTTCAATAAGAGGTGTCTAGTTTAGACCTAGAGAGCACAATTCATCTTTAGGTACAGTGACAAAACTTTGAGTAAACCTCAAGAAACCTGTGGTTCATTGTGTTTTCTAGAGTACTCTCTGAACTTGCTTTTTTTTTTTTTTTTTTTTTGCTCTTCAAACTAGCGATTCCTTTGGTGCTGTGGAACAGAAGCAGCACTTGCTTACAGTGACGTGGAGGAGTTGTCACCCTATAAAACTCAACCTGAGCCATCGGCTATATGTTTCACAGTGATCTTGGCCAATCACATGAGTGTCTTTTTCGGACCTTTCAGCTGTGTGGAAGTCTTTTGGCGGGGGGAAGCCCAATTACATGAATTTTTGTATCTGATCAGGGTTTGAATCTGAAGTCAGATTTCCTGTTTGAGTTGACATTGTGTGTCCTGAATTTGATGAAAAATATGTGGAAATAAAGGCAGATGAAGGCTGTGGAATGGCAACCACCACTTGGAACAGCTTCTTTATGGTAGATCTCCATTTAGGTAAGAAATACTAACTTAAAACACACTTTTCTTCAATGCAGGTCTTACACCTTCTCTGTGCTATCTTAGGTGTGCAGGTGAAAGGCAAAAATTGCTATATGAGATGATAAAATATTTGTGGTTAGTAGGGGTTGAGTTCAGATCCTAAACCCTAATCAGCCTTTGATGGAGGGAATTAATTTACAATGAGACAACCTTTACCCCAAGTTTTTAAGGACGGATTGTGAGGGTAAGTTGATAATCTCCAGCTTGGAGAGCTTAGTGCTTTCCTTGCTGTTTGAGTATGAATTTTCCTCTTGCGTTAATATACTCACCCTCTGCAAAACAGTGCAGCATCTCTTTTTGCTTAAGTAGTGTTTCAGGTTGAAGTTGGCCAGTCTGACATGCGAGCTGATGGTTTTCCGTGGTCTTTTTCTGTTTTTTGAAAGAGCTCTTTGCAAACTTTTGATTCATCTATTTAAAAAAAATAAATTTATATTTTCAGTTGAAGTTCCTGTGTGGGAACAATGAGCATGTATGTAGGAACTGTACCCGCTACACCATGCTGTGGCCTTGAAGACTAATTGTAGGGGGACACATGGTCCTTCGGGACTTGCTTTCTGAAAATAAGAGGATTTAAGGGGAAAATCAAGCAGCAGTTTATTTCCAGTTCAGTGTGAATGACGTCCAAGAGTGAGAAACTGCTGTGCATGCCTTAGGAGCCCTAAGAAAAAGCACTGGTGAGCACCGCTGCTGTCAGATTGAAGCAGGGAGACTTTATCAGCACATCACCCCTTTCTGAAATCTCACCTGATGGCTTGTCTCTCTGCCAGGCTCCTGTGGAAGCACGTGATCGTGTTTGAGATCTCATGATACTGGCAAGACTGTAAAAACTCGGAGTTCAAGCTTAATTGCTGAATTTATTGTTCTAAGGAAGGAAAATTTTGTCCTACTGAGGATTTGAGGAGAAATAGACCCATAAAGTAGAGCCCCTGACTGCAGATACTTTGGTGGCTCTCTGCTGCCTTTAAGAAAAAACACCACCACCCAAACTCTGAAAGAGTTGCTTGTTCAAAAGTGAAGACTTTCTGTAGTTGCTCCTAGTGACTGTTTCCTCAGGGGGATCCTTTCCATATCTTATGAGTAATTCCTGAGTCCAACTTGAAGCTCACAAGACAGATCATGTCATGACAAGAGTGGGGAAGCTTGCATCATCTGATTTGACTGGATCATCTTTAACAGTGCCAGTTCACGTTACCAGCCTGTGTCCTTGCTTGGTTTTTCCTAACCACTGGGGGAAAGGAAAAAAAAATCCCAACAGCCTTGTGATGTTTAGAGTTACTCAAACACTCTTGCAGTCTTGAACGGTTAGCAAAGGCACCATGGACAAATTACATGGGTGAGCAGAATTGAAGAGGAACACCAGACCACGCATAGGACCAGGCTCCTAACACTTGAACAGTGACTTCATAGTTGTTAAAATTTGTGATTATAGTATCAGATGAAAAAAAAAACTGAAGGTGTGAAAAGCGACGAAGCCACTAGTTTGAGCACGCATGGAGACTGTGCTCTTTTGGTGCACATTCCATCTCTGTGTCCCACCAGCGCTGCCTGGAGCCCCTTTAGGGGTATTTGCCGTAGCCTGGGAGATAGTTGTATGGGGGTTTTGGTGCCCTGAGGTCCAGTTTTCAACCCCCTTTCTAGAAAGCATGGCTTATGTGTCAGGCCTTCAGTTCTTGTGTCTTTGCTGGTGTTTGAGAGGGCAGAGTCCTGAGTAACATGCTCTAAGCAATCCTGCTTCAGCAGGGGAGTTGGACTAGATGATCTAGATGGTCCCTTCCAACTCTAAAAAAATTCAGTGGAATTCAGATGTTGAGCACAAGTGATAACCAATGGAATGGTTTGCTGGGGGCTGATGGTGAAGTGCAATAGCATGAAATGCTCCCAGCAATCTGTGATTTGCAGAGTGATGTAGGTCATGTAACAGATCTTCCCAACTCCCCCAGTCTAATAGCATATAGAAAACATAATAACTTTTACTTACAATAATAAAGTTGTATTATTATACACTAGGGGATTGAAGGCAGATGCTTGGATTTTTCCCAGTGGGCTCAAGGGAGGTTCAGGTTTTGTTTTGTTGTATTTATTTATTATATTTTAAACCAAAGCCAGAGAACCATGAGTCAGCTTGATCTTTGCTGCAGCAGTTCCTTGGCTGTGGTCCCCAGGCATTGTCTAACAGGTGCTTGCACCTCTGCTGGGATGGATGAACTCAGAGAGTGCTATATGTATCATGTGCAGGCTTATTTTTGTGTGTCCCCCCCCTGCCTTGCAGAAACTCCTTAGGGAGAGGCTCTACGTGTCCTTAGGAGCCAGTGGTAGGAGAAAGAAGGGGATGCTTTGTGCATCTTAGTGGAGCATCCTGGGAAGACAGAAGCTACTGATCCCAAGAGCAAGTTCTTTGTGCCAGTGCCCACCAGCACCATGTGCAATTCCTCATGGCAGCCAGATCTCCAAGGAGGAGGAAACAACTCTGTCACCTCCTTCCTTCTTCTGCTTTATGATTGCTGACTCTTATAGCTGTTCTGTAGGCACTCTCTGTGTGTCCCTGGCTGAATGAAGGAGTATTTTTAACCCTTCCTTTCCCAGGAAATGTCAGTCTACCTTGCCACTGCCTCAAGATGCTGAGAGGGATAAGTGTTCCAGGTGGGCTAAGGTTGAAAATTAAAATAGACCAAGTGTGGTCTTCGAACAGTATTGACTATCGTGGCTTTAGTGGCTTCACTGCAGGGACACTACTTTTTACCCTTTCCTTAAGGTGTAAGGTCAGATCTTAGTTTTGGGACTCGTGCGTTTGGTTCTGACTCCTCTGCTTGGGTTGTCCTCTCCCTTCCTTTGGGAAACTAAAAAAATCTTACACCTTGTCAACACTACACACACACATAGTGGCTTAGGGCTGTCAGGAGAAGTCAGCTTTGAAGTTCTAAGTTTGCCTTTTGTGGTTATATTTTTTTCAGGCCAAATACAGAACTGTTTGCACGAGTCTTATAAAGTCCGAGAATAAATCCAATGAACGCTACTGTGTTTGTTTTTTAAATGTGTCTGCAATGTGTGCTTCCCCAGTATTACAGAGTTGTGCTTGGGCACAAGAGGCTAGTGGGAGATGGCTGGCCACTGGGAAAGAAAACGGGAAGCCATATGTACAAGCCTGGTGAAAAGAAGCCATGTTTATAGCCTGGGGACCTCATTGCTGCAAGGTGTTAGGGAAGCGAGTGGCTTCAGAAGATAAAGATTTGAGTGTTGTATGGACAGTAAGGACAACCAGAATTAAAAAGAAAGAAATTATCCAAAGTGGAAACTTTGGTGTAGGAGCCCTCTTTTTTTTTTTTTTCTTTTAACAGATCATCTGGCAGAATGAGACCCTGCTCTGGGACCAAAGATAGTTTCCCCTGGAAAGAGTAAAAGAAGGGTTTGGGCTACATGAGAATCCCCTACAACATCTCAACATTTTTCATGTCCTGCCGTTGATTACACTGCCCTAATAAAGTTACATTACATTAATTACAGTGCATTACAGTTCAAAGTTCCAAAGTCCCTTTTTTCTTTCTTTCTCTTCCTCCCCCCTCCCCCCTTATGCGTGAGCTTTTCTTGCTGTTGCATGGGGTTTGCTTGGGGAGTTTTCTCTGCAGAGATTGAGCTGTGATGGAGTTGTGTTTCCATGCCTGGCAATGCTTCATCTAGAAGGGCACTATTGGGATCATGTTGCCCTGTTTTACTTTCCCAAAGCTGTGACTCTTCCAGCTCATGCTGCAGACATTTTGGGCTGTACTTTGCATGCTCTCTTTATTTGTGTACTCTCAGGAGAATCCAGGTGCTGAATAGTAGGGTGAAATCCTGTGTGTGGGTATTGTAAGCACCAGCTGTGTCTGGTTGCCAGGTACCTGCCAAGGTGGTACCAACTCAGGGTTGAAGCTCAAGGGCAGCCTTGACTGCAGTGACCACGAGATACTGGAGTTCAAGATCCTTAGGGCAGTGAGGAGGGCTCACACTAAGCTCACTGCCCTGGGCTTCAGGAGAGCAGACTTGGGCCTCTTCAGGGTTCCGCTACACAAAGTACCATGGGATAGAGCCCCGGAGGGAAGAGGGTCCCAAGAAAGCTGGCTAATATTCAAGGACCACCTCCTCCAAGCTCAGGAGCAATGGATCCTGACAAAGAGGAAGTCAGGCAAAAATGCCAGGAGACCTGCATGGATGAAGAAGGAGTTCCTGGAGGAACTCAAACAGAAAAAGGAAATGTAGAGAGGGTGGAAGCAAGGACACATAGCCTGGGAGGAACACAGAGAAATTGTCTGAGCAGCCAGGGATCAGGTTAGGAAAGCTGAAGCCCAGATAGAGGGCAACAAGACAATCATCTGTAGGTATGTTGGTGACAAAAGGAAGACTAGGGAAGATATGGGCCCTCTCCAGAAGGGAACAGGAGACCTGGTCACCTGGGATATGGAGAAAGCTGAGGAACTAAATGACTTTTTTGCCTTGGTCTTCACTGGCAATGGCTCTAGCCACACCACCCAAGTCACAGAAGGCAAAGTCAGGGACTGGGAGAATGAGGAATTGCCCACTGTAGAAGACCCCCAGGTTCAAGACCACCTAAGGAACCTGGAAGGTGCACAAGTCCATGGGACCTGATGAGATTCATCTGCAGGTCCTGAGGGAACTGGCGGATGAAGTTGCTAAGCCACTATCCATCATATCTGAGAAGTCATGGCAGTCTGCTCAAGTTCCCACTGACTGGAAAAGGGGAAATGTAACCCCCATTTTTAAAAGAGGAAAAAAAGAAGACTCAGGGAACTACAGGTTGGTCAGTCTCATCTCTGTGCCTGGCAAGATCATGGAACAGATCCTCCTAGAAATTCTGCTAAAGCACATGGAAAATAAGGAGGTGATTGGTGACAGCCAGCAGAACTCCATTAAGGGCAAATTGTGCCTGACAAATGTGGTGGCCTTCTACAGTGGGCTTACAGCATTGGTGAATAAGGGGAGAGCAACAGACATCATCTACCTGGAGTTGTGTAAGGCGTTTGACACTGTCCCGCACGACGTCCTTGTCTCTAAATTGGGAGAGCTATGGGTTTGATGGACCATTTGGTGGATAAGGAATTGGCTAGTTGGCTGCACTCAAAGAGCTGCAGTCAACACCTTGGTGTTGAAGTGACAAGTAGCGATGAGTGGCATTCCTCAGGGGTTAGTACTGGGACTGGTGCTGTTTAACACCGTTGTTGGTGACATGGACGGCGGGATTGAGTGAACCCTCAGCAAGTTAACCAAGGACACCAAGCTGTGTGGAGCAGTTAACACACTGGAGGGAAGGGCTGCCATCCAGAGGGACCTGGACAAGCTTTAGAGGTGGGCCTGTGTGAACCCTGTGTGAAGTTCAACAAGGTGAACTGGAAGGTCCTGCACCTGGGTAATGGTAATCCCAAGCACAAATGCAGGCTGGGTGGAGAATAGATTGAGAACAGCCCTGAGGAGAAGGATTTGGGGGTGTTGGTTAATGAGAAGCTCAACAGGAGCTGGCACTGTGCAGTCGCAGCCCAGAAAGCCAGCTGCATCCTGGGCTGCATCAAAAGAAGTGTGGCCAGCAGGTCGAGGGAGGTGATTCTCCCCCTCTACTCCGCTCTCGTGAGACCCCACCTGGAGTACTGTGTCCAGCTCAGAGCTGCTAACATAAGAAGGGCATGGACGTGTTGGAGCGAGTCCAGAGAAGGGCCACGAAGATGATCCAGAGGGCATGAAGACAGGCTGAGAGAGGTGTGGTTATTCAGCTTGGAGAAGAGAAGGCTCTGGGGAGCAGCGTTCCAGTAGTTAAAGGTGGCCTACAGGAAAGCTGGGGAGGGACTCTTTATGAGGGAGTGTAGTGATAGCATAAGGGGTAGTGATTTTAAACTGAAAGAGGGTAGATTTAGGTTAGCTACTGGGAAGAAATTCTTTACTGTGAAGTTGTGGATGCCCCATCCCTGGAGGTGTTCATGGCCAGGCTGGATGGGGCTTTGAGCAACCTGGTCTAGTGGGAGGTGTCCCTTGCCATGGCAGGAGTGTTGGAACTAGATGATCTTTAAGGTCCCTTCCAACCTAAACCATTCTATGATTCTAACTGTGGGCAGGTGCTGGTCTCTGGCTGGGTTATTCTCCTGGTTAAAGATGTTATCGCTAAAAACTTGGAAGTTTTTCTTGTTACTGATTGCAATTGCAAGGTTGGGATCCAAGCTCCCTTGCATCTTTTTGTCCATTCACTTCATGAACCCTCTGACTCTCTTTTCCGTAGTTATTTTTCATCCCTGACACTCAGGGAATGGTGTGGTT
The DNA here is from genome assembly GCA_002844005.1 of Limosa lapponica baueri. Classification (NCBI taxonomy): domain Eukaryota; kingdom Metazoa; phylum Chordata; class Aves; order Charadriiformes; family Scolopacidae; genus Limosa; species Limosa lapponica. The sequence continues at coordinate 792,387 of KZ505696.1, forward strand.
CCTATCCATACTTCTTTCAAACAAGCAAATCTGGTTAATAAGGCTGGTGGAGCACTAGCTGGTGCTGTCCTGCTGGTGCAAGTGAGGAGTGGAGCCTTGTGTTGCCTTTTTCTTGTTGATCTGTGTAGAGGAACACCTAGGTTGAGTCAAACCTAGGTCAATCAAGGTAGAGCAGGGTCTCTGGAACTTGATGGCCACATCAAGTGCAGCACCAAGGCCAGATCTGGATCTACTCATTGCTTCTGCCTGGGACATACTGAGAGACTAGGGATCAGTTGAGGGATTTCAAGAAGACCTAGGTACATTTAACCTTTAGGCATTGTCAGAGAGACCTCAGCCAGTCTGCTGCTGTCAGAGGCTTTGCTTATTTATTACCTTTTCAGGCTTCAGTGTTGAGGTGGAGCCACATCTCATACAGGCTTGGTGTCTTGCTTGTCTGTGGTTTCTTTTCAGCCCTAGTGTGCCTGTGGATGCTGGCTGTGAGCCCACCCAAGTCCTGCATGTTGTCGTCACTGTGGGCTCACAAGGAAGCTCTGGAAGGAAACCCCCCCACCACCGCTTCTGCTGATTGTGCAGGTCTGCGAGCAGATGCTGGAGGCTGTGACGGAGGTGGTGAAGTAGGCGTTGTGCTCCTGTCCCCTGCATAATCAACCACAGCCATTGATGAGAAGTACAGTCTTGTGGCAAAAGCTCAAATGTGGGGGAGCAGAAATCCCCTGTAAGTTTCCTGTGTGACCGTCAGCAAGTCACTTAATTGCTGTGGGTTCCTTGTTGCAGGGTGGAGTTACTATTTCCCTGATCTGCTACGCCATGTGTACATGAACCTGCATGGAGGCTACTCGGAGTTGAAGGAGCATGTCTTCTGCATCCATGCTGTGACGCTTGCAGGACAGACAGGATGAGTCCCTGTGCACTGTCCCTTTGTTGCTCCAGAGCCGAAAGAGGGAGATCCTTCCCATTTGAGTATGGAGAGCTGTGTAATCTGTACATCTTCAGTCTTATTTGCAGCAGGTCTGTGCTGTGACAGTGATGCATTTAAATAACCCACCCACAGCAACATTACTTGGATTTTTTTAAAGCTCCAGGCTGCTGCAAAGGGAGCGGACATGAGCATCACATTAACAGGCCTATTGTGGCTGAGATTTACTGCGAACAGGAAAGTGAGGTTTGGGTAATCCAAGACCCAAACTTAGCAAAGTCTGCTGATCCAAATGTAAATATCACGCCATAAACTTTGGACCTCTGTTTCTGTCAGTGTTGTGTGATGGTTGCTCATTATTGCATACACAGTGTATTGGTTGGCTCTGCCTGGCTTCAGACCTGGTCTTGACTAATTCATTCACCTTGGCTGGTGCACAACTGGGTTTGGAGGTCTTCTCCAGACCTCTCTGGCAGCCATGCTCAGTGTCCCTGTTCCTCTAGGTTGCAGCTGGCTGGTGTTGCAGCTGCCAGGTCTGTAAATCAGCATTGTGCCCCTGAATATCTGCTGCATAATGACTGATGCATATTCATGCTTGTGACAGCATTGTGTCACCCTGCTAATAACATGTCCCACTGGGAAGGAGAGCAGGGACAGGGTCCCAGCATCAGGTGCCTGTTCTCTTCCTCTTATCTCCTCTTCTTGGTGCCCCCTTGTTGTTGGCTCCCTAAGATGCCCCACTGCTTGCTTTTCTAATACCTTTTTCCTAGCTCCTTCTCCCAGATTTGTGAAAGAGAGCCCTGCAGGTTTGCTTTTTGCTGTGGCGCCTTCTTCCCCTTCGTCCCTGCTCAGCTAATAAACAAGGGTGTGTGCCTGCAAAGGTGCTGCAAGGGCTAAATGAATGCAGAAGGATGATCATTATATTTGATCACGTAAATTAAGTGGCTTACTAATAAAGGAGATACTCTGGAAGTATCTGATTTTGGCTGTTTGGGGTTATTCAAGCTGTTCCCTTGAGCTGTGTCTTAGAAGGAACTGTATGAGCAGCTTTTATCGGTGTCCCATTGGGAATGGAAAAGCAAGAAGGAAAATGATTCTTCTTCCCTCATCCCAACATGGACTGTCCCTTGCCCATAATGAGCCTGCAGAGATGACACTATTGCACCTGTGCTGCTCTACCCTCTGTCTTGAAAAATGAGGGGGGAAAAGGATGCTGTATCACTTTTCCCTGGAAAAGATAAAACTTTAGAGGATATAATTAGTGGTTTGTGATACGCCACATGTGACAGAGGACAGATGGGGGTTGACTCTACTTTTCCCCTTCTGGTACAAGATCCTAGGTGCTGTTCGAGGAAACTGGGGGAGCCAAGTTGGGTACTAATCAAAGGGTACCCCAAGATACGCCTTTCTGAGTTCAACCCAGCCGGAACTGGCTGTCCCTGCAGAGAGGGATCCTTCTCACTCCTCTGTGTTTCTTCTTCTTAGGGGAACTTGAGCTGTCCCCAGGCAAGAGGACCTTTTTTCTCTGTGGGGCTGGTTAGTTATCTAGAGGGTGGGTGATGCAGGAACAGACAGGGCTCCTATTGTCCCAAGATACTCATTTGTCTACTTTTCTGCTGCTGGCCAACAGCTTACACCTCTTTCTACCCGATCCCAGTGCTGCTGGCTCACTGTCTGGACCTTTATGCTGCAGGAACTGTCGTGCGATAGACACGTGCTGCATGCACTGTTTCGCTCCTGAAGACTGGAGGTCACCAATACTCTTGTAGTATTATTTTGCTCCAAAACCTGCCCTTTAAAAGAGTCTCTTATCCATTAAACGTTAAAAGAAAACGTTAAAAAACCTAAAAACATTATCAAAACAATTCTTGAAACTTCCCAGCTGCAAGTACCCTGTATCCTTATCCATTTATTTGCTGTAAAAATACAAATTTGTTAGGATTTAGAGCAAGCAGGAAGCTGAACAGCCAGACCTACTTCCATTGTAAATATTTCTCAGTGAAAATGGCTTGGATGTGTTTCCTGAAACCAGCTTCCTAATTTTGCCCTGTCAGCGGTTGGGAGGAACAGGGAAGGATGGGGAGGGAGAGGAGAAAGGAAATCTTATGGATAAATGCATTTCTTGACTATGGGGTACGGTTTTTTTGGCCTGATATGCATCGGTGGTGCTCAGGTTGGGACTGGCCCTTTTCTGAAGTGATGTGCAAGGCCACCTTGTAGCAGTGGCTTCCCCCTTTCTTGTAGCTGGGCTTCAAGTGGGGAAAACAGCAGCAGTGCTCAGCCTGCCCCTCTTCTTCCAGCCCTACCTGCATCTCCTGTTGCTTATCTGTGCATCAGAGCATCTGCCTCTCTGCTGACCGCCTGTGCCGTGACCCAGTTGTGATTTCATTAAGATAATTGGAGAGCAGGGCGCCTCTTGCAGCACTCTGGGTTTTCCTGCTTGATGTACGCTGCCTGCCCAGCCATCTCTGCCCAGGGAAGCTGGGCTGGGGGGGAGCTGCCAGCTCTGACAGCCCAACACAAAGACCCAGCAGGAGACCAACGGCTTTCCCATCCGAAACCTCTACTGGGAGCTTTTTGTTTCATGTGAAGATCCTGGATGGGAAATCACGTTGCCTGAACTTAGTTCCCAGCTTTAACCACCCATTGATAACTTTGGGCCAGCCATTTGTCTTGTTTGTATCCTCTTGCTTGTCTGTGCAACGAGGAGGATGGTGTTTCTGTTCATGCGTGGCCGCCAACCCCAGCTCTAGCACTGGGTGCTCTATCTCTTGCAGCCCGGTGGCGAGATCTGAATTTGTCCCTTCTTATGCTGTTTCAGCAGAGAGCCAGGTGGCTGCGACCTTCTGTAGTGTGATGGCAGGACTGCTGGGTCCTGGGAGAGGCTGTACCTTTCCCCAGCAGCTTGCCTGCGGCTGCTGCTTTCATCACCAAGCAGACCCAGGAGAAGACATGAGGTACCTTAAGAAACCAGTCTGGAGACGGCTTCTCTTGTGATCCCATCCCATTATTGGGCAGCATTTGCCCCAAAGCCTGATGTTCTTTGTCCCTGTTAATAGCTGTAATTACAGAGATCCACTTACACTGGTGCGGCGTACTTCTCTGGTCCAAGTTTCTACTTCATTGCGCCTCATATCTTGTGGGAAAATCAATACAGTTTTGTACTGAGTCTAGCAAGTCAAGAGATTGCACAGAGCCTGGGTTCGTGGTTGCCTACCACATGTTTTAGCAGTTATAGTTATTATCATCTATAACGTGGGTCTTGTTTTAAACTTTCCTGGGTACATGTCTATCTCTTCATATGCGCAAGGTACATCACGCTGCCTTTCACCCATCCCATTTATATTTATAGATGGGATTTTAACGCAGAGGAGGGTTAAAAGCTGCCTCTTCTCTTGAGCTCTGCCTCGGCCTCCCCGTTGCACAGAGTATGCTCTTCATTTGTTTTTCTGAAAAAGGCTGGGAGGCCTGGGAGAAGTCTCTTTTCCAGGGCGAGGTGGAGAGCTGCCAGCCCAGGCAGGGAAGCGTCTGCCTCTGAACCACCTGCTTGGCGCTGGGAGGCTGGAGAGGAGATGAAAGTGGAGGAGCCCTGGCAGTTTGCAGTCTTCTGCATCGCGGCAGTGAGAGCTTTTCCTCCCCCACGCTGCTTTCCCACATGCGTTGGCAGAGTCAACACTAGGTCCTAAGTCCTGACTGCAAGATAAGAGCTCAGTTTTTATTTAATTGTCTCCTCTATTGTCCCAGCGTGCTTTGTGGTGGTGTTCATGCCTTCACGCATCCACCTTTACCAGGCTTTCAGACAAAACTCCAATCTCCTCTTTCCTTACGCAGGCTACTCTTGCTCATCTAGAGTCTCAAACAGCACTTAAGCGTTAGATCATAAATCACAGGCATAATTTAAAAACTGTCTTTGATTTCTTCAAGCCGCTGGCCCTGCTAGATTCAGACAACTGGTGTTTTCAGCTGGTGGCTTGGGTGCTAGCCCAGGTGGTCTTTCCCATCTGGTTGTGATTTTTTAAGTGTCTGTGTTCAGCCAGTGAGGTGGGACGTATCATTTGCTTGCTTGTTTCCTTCAGACCTTTCCATGGAGTGACAGCAAGTAACCTGCAGAGCAGCGTGCTTTCTCTCTGTGGAAGTTAGATTGGAAGATTGGTTCTTCTGCAGAGATTATGGTGGGACGGTCTCCTTGCTTTCAGGGAGAAGAGTAGAGTGGTGATGGTGGGAGGTGAAGATCCCACCATGACTCACAAGCGTGTTCCAGCACGTGCCAGAGCTTCCTGATGGCATGCTGTTCCCCATGCCACATTCATGATGCTGGAGACATGGGCATGAGCAGTCCTGGTTTATAAGCTCTTGAGATAAGGGGCCTGCTAATCTTTCTTTGGAGTATAGTAATTTTGATGGCCTGTATTTGCTGAGGGAGCAATTCCTTCATCCAGAGGGAAAGCTCTTGGGTAGCTGGTTTGTTCTTTGGCGTTATTGTGCTACTGACTTGTGTAGGTTGTTCGGGTGGTTTAGGCGTAGCTGCCTGCCAGATGTTTTTCTTAGAGTAAGCTGGCAACAAAGAACTTTATTAAGAATATTTATTATTTGAGAAGGAAAGCAAGAACAGCGTAGCCAGACCCACTTACTGCTAACAGCCGGTGTTTGCACAGCTTTGTCTTTTACTCTACTGTCAGACAGCCATAGCAGGAGCTAGGGAACAGGAAACGGACAGCAGCTTTGGTGAGGGTGCTACTGTCCTGTTTTCCTTTGTCCTTCCATCTCTTCTGTAGAGGGAACACGAGCAGGGACTTCACAAGCCCTTTGTGGTTGGGTAGTCTCTGGCAGAGGGGTTGTGTTGCCTGAGGTGCTTCAACTGGAAACTGCAAGGGCTGGGCCCGGTGCAAGGACCCGTCCGTGCCTGTTCAAGACCTTGTGTAAAGCCATGGCTTGCACCTTGCTGCTGGGACATGTTTATGGCTGCAGTGGAGAGGCAATCCCTCTCTCCCAGACCTGCCTGTGCCTTGAACCTGCCTGCAGCTTTCTGCTGTTCTTCCTCCCAGGTTTCTCCTTGAATGCATGCCTCTGTTTTGAGCCTCCTACATTATGCCATTCCTTACCCCTTTTCCTTTTTTCCTCTGGAGCAGTATTTTTGTGCTCAGTCTCTTGGGACAGGCTGCCTCTTCCTTCAGATCTTGAAGAGCTTGCAGAGGATGGAAGAAGCTATTCTTTTCTTCTTAGGCTTTTTTCTTTTTTTCTCTAATAGAAGACATTTATTATCTCCAAGTTGTTTTTCCAAAGCAGGGCCACCATTTGCAACTTTTATTCCATCTTTGGCATCCTTCTCTCTTTTTTCATCTGTGGGCTGCATTGTCTGAGTTGGCGGGTACGCAGCCAGCAAGCCGACAACAAGCACGTTGGGTTAGATTTGCAGCCCACTTGTTAATTTAAAAAGCAACAAGTAAATTAAAATGAAGCATTGGATAGGCTGTGATTTGTAACAGAGCAGCAGCTTGCCAGCCCCATTTCCCTAATCTTTTTCAGGCTGGGCAGGCTGTGGAGAACATCAGCATTTTGACCCTGGAGTGAAAACAAAAGGTGGCATTTCACACTGCTGGAGAGATTCCTTCAGTCCCTCCAGGGGCTGTATTTTGTGACACTGGTGAGAGTCTTGTGCGTGAGCAAATGGAGGAGCCTGGGCAGTCACTGGGGTGACCATGCCAGCAAGGTTTGCCTTGTCAGTGCTCTAAAATCACAGAGTAGGACTTCTGACCTGTGGGTGTGGTGGGCTGCCAGTAAAAGGCTGAGATGAGCGTTGTTCTAGAGGACTGCAGATAACTTCTGCCTGCAGGGCATCTCTGCCGAAGGGAAATAAAATCAAACACTGCCACAGTGGTGGTCTTAAGGGCGCTTTGTATCCTGCAGACAGGACTTTTGGAGGAAAGGGCACCCAATGTGAGACATGTCCAAAGAGATGTGCAGAGGTGAAACTGACTTCTGATGCCTTTAAATGCAGAGGCTCCCGATGGACAGGTAGAGGGTACCTGTTCAGTGATGAACAGTTGTAAAATTTCTGTTGTGGCTGGCCTCAGTGCAGTGCTGCGCACAAATCTGCCTCTTGGCTTGTTTAGTTGGCTTGGTGTCCATCCCGGGGGAGAAATAAGGCACCAGGAGGAAAGGGAGGACGCAGAGAAAGCTGCTTCAGTGATCCTGTTGAAAGGGTGTCAGAGCCTCCTTCATGGTGAATGCATTGGAAACCCACTGCAAATCCCTTTCACTTGACACCTGAGCTTTTCTTGAAACTGTGATGATGCAATGGGACATACTGATGGGGCCAAGCACCTTGAGTTCCTCATCTCTGCTTCTGCTGAGTGAATTTCTGGAGGTTTCACAGTCAGATTCCCAAAAGCACTTGTCGCCCTGCAGATGAAGCTCTGTGCTGAAGAAGAGGGACCATGAAGAATGTCAGGTTGTTCTTTGCAGGATACAGCTGGGTCTCTGGGTAGCACCTGTAACCTTCTTTAGGTCTGAGCCCCACGAAAGCTTATGCCAAGTATTTTGGTCCTCACTTCTGCAAGCAAAGCCTCCGTGCTGTCCTGCAAGCACAGGCTGGGGAGAAGATAAGGAGATGTGCCTTCTGCCCTCACCTACACCTTGATCCTCTCCCTGCAAGACAAAGGTAGGATGCTGGTGCCCACTGGGGTTGGGTGCTTGCTCTCCTGGTTTCCTGCACAAGGCTGGCAGATGTTTCTTGTTTGCTGGAGCTGCATGGCTCCAGCTACTGGGCTGGGAGCAGCTGCTGCTGCCAGGCGGAAGCACTCGGCGAGGCTTTCCTAGACAGCTTTGAACGTGAGCCAGGAGCCCTCTCACTACAGGAGAAAATCCACGAGGTCAGGAAATACAGCAGCAGCAGCTCCAGCTCCACGCTGGGGCTGTTGGCTTGGCACATGGATCCCAGCCCTCCTCTTCCTGGACAGTGCTCCTGAAAGGCTCTCCTCCTCACCGTCTTGCTCAGCTGTTTGTTGGACAGGCCTGCATGGCTTTGGTGGGGTGCAACAGTTGAGTACTGCAGAGGTGATAAATTTGGATAGGCAGGGAAAACACCAGACGGTGACCTGGGTCAGGCTTTCAGATTTTGAAGAGCTTGCAGAGGATGGAAGAAGCTCTGTTCCTGCCCAGTGTCGGACTGGGAGGCTGTGCTTTCATGTTTCCTTCTGTTATTTTGTGGTCAGCTCTGTCTGGGCTCTGCGTTAGCTGCTGAGAAATGGAAATTCTTATTTATCCTCCTCTGGAAATCCTCACATCAGGAGAAGCTTTCACAACAACCAACGGGCTGTAAACCTGTGTCTGGTGTCTCCCCAGACTAAGTGTGAAAACTTGGGGTGTCTGTTACTGTCTCTCCGGCAGGAGCCCTACTCTCTCTTCCTTGCCTCTGTTTTTTAGGAGAGCCAGAAACATTGTCTTTGGGATGGCTGTTCCTTGAACCAGCCCATGTGGTGGTGGTGGTGTTCATGTGGCACTGAGGAACAGCCACCCCTGCATCGAAACCTGTGCATGCATCCATGAGCCAGCCTTGCTCTTCCCGTGTTCAGGAGCAAAGAGTGTGATGGGGAGCTATGAGGTGGTGTTGGTAAGGTCAATTTAGGGATAAGACCAGCTGCCCAGCTCTGTAACAAAGCTTGGCCATATGGAAATCCCCACTTTCCCTGCAGCCCTTGGCCAGGCTCGCTCCCTGTGACATTTGCGTGTGCTCTGATGAGGCTGGGTTTGCACGCTCCCTGTGAAGAGCTTGCATCATGGATCCTTTGGGAAAGGAAGCGAGCTAATCTGAACAGTGATTTTAGCACACATTAATTCAGGCAGGTCTTACGCCCAGAGCTGTCCATCATTCCCCACGCTCTCACTCTGCGTTAGGACACATTTTGCAGTGGTGGTATGAAGCAGTTGGGTGGGCTGGACTCACCATCCTCTGCAAGCTGCAGAATCTCTCCTGCCTCGGCTGCACAGTGGAGCTCAGTGGCTCAGCTGGGTTGTGGAGCAGGGGAAGACCCTTAAGCTGCTGGGAGTAACCGCCTCCTGCTGCAGTGTGGACCAGGAGGCTGGTGTGGCTGTGTGGGCTGGGGGGGATCTTCTGAAGGGACAGGCCCAGCAATACCTTACACTGGGGTGGTCTCGAGGGATGACTGCCTCCTTGAGGACTCATGTCTTCTCCCCAAATTGAGTCTAGGCTTTTCTCACTGCCTTAGCAAGTCCCATAGACCTGGACAGTTGTGCGGTTCCCCTTGAGCATCATCACAGCAGCTGCTCCATCATCAGCAACAGATGCAGAGCAAGGTCCACTGTGGCCACTGCAGGCCTTTATTTGCAGCTGCTATGTGTTATACTAGGGGGTTGCAGGTCTCCCTGCTCTGTATGAAAGATGGGAGCTGGTTGCAGAGTTTCTTCAGACCCTCAAAACCCCTCTGTGTTCAGCTGTGAAGATGTTCTGCTGCAGGAGTGATCCCTTTCTGACCAGCAGTGTTGGTGGAGACAGTCAGCAAGTGTTTGATCAGTTCCCATTTCACTGTCCCTTACGGTAATTGTCTCTTCCCATCTGAGAGCGATGAGAAGCCTGGGGTGGGGATTTCTCTTGTCCCTGAGAAGCAGTGTATGTGAGAAGTTCATATATGTGAGGGCATGCGTTGATGGGAGCAGAGCAATGTGCGCACAATCAGTAAGTGCGATTGCTTAGGTTGTTTCCTGCAGCCTTGCTTTCAACCTGCATCTCTTCCTTGGCTGCCAGAACAGAGGCACGTCAAATTTTTAGAAAGCAGTGGCATTTTCAGGTATAGACCTAAGGCATCACAGTATTTGCACCTCCTTTCCCCCACCATCGCTGCTTTTCCGCTGTGTTTAATGACCTTCAGCTTCGCCAGCAGTGAGGAACGGCACAGCAACCAGAGGTCCTCCTTGGCGTTGTGTTTGTGCTCTGGTTGCTCTCTTGCACCCCCTCCCCTGCCCTCCTTTAGGATCCTGGATGCTGAGGACGGCATGAGCTTTGTTTGCCTTCCCGCTACCGAGACAGCAGCTGAGAAAAGGGCTTTGGCAGGAGGTGGTTGTGTCTGACTGCTCCCAGCTCGAGTGGATGATTGAACTGTCTGAGTGGTTTAAGGTTGCAGTCAGGTGGGGATTGAAAGCAGAAAGTTCTGGCCTGCTTTCCATTAGATCTTTGCTGTGTTAGCAAATGCGTCAGATGGAAACCGGGTCTAGAGTGGCCTTTGCCGGCACAGTTTGTACCAGCTTCCAGAGTCTCGGCAGCGGGGCTGGCGAACCCGGGGAGGAGGGTGGCGTGATACAGCTGACTGGGGAGAGGGGGTCTGATCTGCAGTGGTGTTGCAGGCTGTGTCGAATGGCGACTGTCCGGGGCAACCGTGAGCTCGTCTTCCCGCTGCCTGCTGCATCTCGGGTGGCTTTCCCAGAGCTTGTAGGTGATGGCTGCGGATGAGTATCTGACCCTGGGGTGACTTTCAGTGGGCAGGGGTTGCAGTCCAATGAGGGTGGGTTTCTATTTAAATCTTCAGGGCTTTGTAATCTTCCTGGGTTGAAGTTCCTCTTTCTCAGTGGAGTTGGAACAGAAATTTAAGGGAGGAGGTGTGTGGGGATGAATTTTCTCCTGCTGAAGGACCATGGCAAGTAGAAGGTGTTGGAGAAGTGTGCTCCTGCTGACCCTAATCATAATTTCCAAATAGCACCTTCTGTGATAGCAACCTAGTCTTAGAGTTTGCGGGTCAGGATTAAAGGGAGGGCAGGGACAGGTGACGTTACAGTGGGGGGCCCTCTATAGACAAATAGGAGAAGCCTCTCATTCACAAGCCCTGGGCCTCCTGGGGGACTTCAACCACCCCAATGTCTATTGGAGGGACAACACAGCAGGGCACAAGCAATCCAGGAAGTTCCTGGAATTCATCGATGATAACTTCCTCCTCCCAGTGATAGAGGAGCCAACAAAGAGAGGTGCCATGTGCGACCTTGTTCTCACCAACAAGGAGGGGCTGGTGGGGAACGTGAAGCCTAAGGGCAGCCTTGGCTGCAGTGACCACGAGATACTGGAGTTCAAGATCCTTAGGGCAGTGAGGAGGGCTCACACAGTAAGCTCACTGCCCTGGGCTTCAGGAGAGCAGACTTGGGCCTCTTCAGGGACCCGCTACACAAAGTACCATGGGATAGAGCCCCGGAGGGAAGAGGGTCCCAAGAAAGCTGGCTAATATTCAAGGACCACCTCCTCCAAGCTCAGGAGCAATGTATCCCAACAAAGAAGAAGTCAGGCAAAAATGCCAGGAGACCTGCATGGATGAAGAAGGAGTTCCTGGAGGAACTCAAACAGAAAAAGGAAATGTAGAGAGGGTGGAAGCAAGGACACATAGCCTGGGAGGAACACAGAGAAATTGTCTGAGCAGCCAGGGATCAGGTTAGGAAAGCTAAAGCCCTGACAGAATTAGATCTGGACAGGGACGTCAAGGGCAACAAGCAAGCTTCTATAGGTATGTTGGTGACAAAAGGAAGACTAGGGAAGATATGGGCCCTCTCCAGAAGGGAACAGGAGACCTGGTCACCTGGGATATGGAGAAAGCTGAGGAACTAAATGACTTTTTTGCCTTGGTCTTCACTGGCAATGGCTCTAGCCACACCACCCAAGTCACAGAAGGCAAAGTCAGGGACTGGGAGAATGAGGAATTGCCCACTGTAGAAGACCCCCAGGTTCAAGACCACCTAAGGAACCTGGAAGGTGCACAAGTCCATGGGACCTGATGAGATTCATCTGCAGGTCCTGAGGGAACTGGCGGATGAAGTTGCTAAGCCACTATCCATCATATCTGAGAAGTCATGGCAGTCTGCTCAAGTTCCCACTGACTGGAAAAGGGGAAATGTAACCCCCATTTTTAAAAGAGGAAAAAAAGAAGACTCAGGGAACTACAGGTTGGTCAGTCTCACCTCTGTGCCTTGGATCGCCAGTTTGAGATGAGGCAAATTAGAGTCAATGCTGAGTACTTTCAGAAAACCAGACTTCTTAAATCAGCTACTTTAGGGTTTACTTTTGATTTACACGGCCTGTACTTTTGTTTTCTTATCAGTAACGCTCCCTTACCTCTTGAAGACTGCTTGGGGAATGTGTAAAGTTTGCCTCCAGACCATCAGGCTGAAGGATTGCAGCATATCACAGGATAAACATAGTTTTGTATTCAGTTTGGTGGATTATTTTGCACATTTTAAAGTAACCTTCATTAGTAGTGGTAGGATAAATAGCTCTGGATGCTGCAGTTCCATGCTGTACTTCTAGTCCAAGTTTCATGGTTTTAGGTGAGGCTATCTCATGTTTGAGACCCCAGAGCATCAGACCACAAAAGCAAAAGAAAGACAGTGGATTCTTGAGGCACAGTACAGGGTGACAGACTGAAATAAGTGTCATTTTCTCTGACCAGATTCCCAGGGTAGTCAGTGTGCTGCGTAGGAAGGTGGTAAGAAAGCCCTTGACCCTTGGGGCACACAGGTCATCCCACCATCTCCCTGTTTCCAGGCCACGCTCACCAGGGTGGTCCTGGAGCAGAATACCCTGCGGTGGCAATTTCAAGGACAAGTTTATAAAGCTACATTAAGTGCACGTTGCATCCCTGATGATGGCTTACTGATACTCACTCCAAGGAGTGAGGGGTGGCTCAGGGCTGGTACAGAATTGCAGTGAAGTGGGTTTACCTTCTCGCATCCTCAATCTCTACTGAAGTCAAGCAACTTAAAAGACCATTAAAACTTTAAGGGGTGCATCCCTTCACCTCTGCCTTGCAGGATTTGGTGTCTCTGTGTTACGTGCTGGATCCCAGGACTCATTGTCTGTACAGGTGCTCCTGGAATGTGCAGGAGGCATCGGGAATGCTCAATACCCAAGGAATGAGGCTGTGCTTTGCAGATTTCTGCCTTTCCAGGCAGAAAAGGGGGGCTGACTGCTCAGCCCTGCTGATGGAGAGGGACCCCTTCTCCTAATGTGGTGGCCATGTTTCTCTTTGCAGGTAGTGGTGCTCCTGGAAGTCCTGAGCTGGAGTCGGCTGGAAGATGACCGAATATAAGCTGGTGGTGGTGGGAGCTGGTGGTGTTGGAAAGAGTGCTTTGACGATACAGCTCATTCAGAACCATTTCGTTGACGAGTATGACCCTACAATAGAGGTAAGTGGCTCTGGGCATGGGATCTCTCTCTGTGTGTTTTCCTCTTGCTCTTCTCTACCTTGCCTCCAACCCGGAGCGTGCTTGGCTTGGTCTCAAGTCTGAACTTGAGCAGGGACGTTCCTGTTACTGAGTTACTACGTGCATATTCGAAGGTCACAGTGACTGGCTTGTGCCTCCTGCAGAAGGACAGTGGTGTCTGCTGAAGAGAGATGGCGAGGGAGACAGCAAAAGCAGGCAGAGCTGTGCAGGGGCTGAGAGGTAGCACAGAAGTCCTCCTTTCTGATGAGATGACAGTGTAGGGAGGGGTTAAATGTTTGGGATTGAAGAGCCATTTTGTGCCTGTGCTTCCATTTCTCCTGTGAAATCAGAGTAAATATATTGACTTCTCATGCAGGATATTTTGAGATTTACTGCTGAAACGGGTTTTGTCAGAGCTTGCTAGTATCATGTGTGTCCTGTAGTTTGAGTGAGACATGCTGAGCAGCTGAAATGTTGTCGTTCCCAGAGTGTTGCCTCTGCTCCATCTTGAGGAGGTAGAGGTTGATGTATGGGTTGCATAGTCAGTGTGAATGGTAGCAGTGACCTGTCTCGCTCAGCACCCTGTGCTCCTCTAGGCTGTGCAGAGGTGTGGTCTGGTCTTCAATCTCCATTACACTATTATTTTTTCTTTTGCTTTTTAAAAACATATTCCATTTTCCAACTGCTTTCACCATTGCTGGTGAGATGCTAATTACACCCTGTGTGACTTACACCTTCATTCGGGGGAGATGTGGGCAGCAGCTGCTGCTCTGCATGAGGAGTAAGCCTACCCTGGGAAGGCAAATTACAGCTCTGTCATGCCTCTTGGACAATAACCTTCCTGTCTGCAGTCCTAAAGGATTCTCTTCCAGATGTGTATAAATGCAGCTGTGGTTGCTGCAGTTATTATTATTATAATGGCTAGAAAGCCCCAGCTGGGATCAGAAATCTATTCTGGTAGGTGTTGTATGTGTAGTCCCCACCCTGAAGAGCTTACAACTTAAATAAACAAGCAAGACAAGGCTTGGTGGAAAAGCTGAAGTCTTACAATCCTACAGATGGGAAGGAGAGAAAGCACTTAAAAGCACGTGCTATTACATCATTTGGCCAAGGTCACCTAGAAAGTCCGCGGCAGAGACTGGAATTTAATTTAAGGGCTCTCGAGTCTCATTGCTGCACCTTGCTTATGGATGCAGTTGCCTTCTTCCCCAGCTCTTCTCCTCTCATGTGCTCATCACCAGTAGTAGCATCATATGCTTTTCTTAGAAACCCGTTCCAGGTTGTTTTCAGCAAAGAGCTGATGATGGAGAGCAGCCTCCCTGGGGAGACATCTGCATGTATGGATCCTCTCTTGGACCTTAGGGTGGGCAGAGGCAGCTCTGACCAGTGATGTATTGGGTTTTGGCATCCTTTTTTTTTTTTTGTCTCCAACTGCCTGCCCTCTCTACGTACCCTCCAGGGAATTTTCTCCATGTAAACAGGCAGTGGGGAATGTAAACCTTGCATGGCATTTCCCAGCACACCCTCCTCACCCTGCCCACTCCTTCTGCGCCCTGGGAGACGCCTGCTCTCCTCCCTTGCTTCCCCCAACCCCACTCTGCTCTTCTCCTCCTCTTCTCTTTCTAAAGTAGCCATGAGCTGCTCTTCACTCCTCTCACCCCTGGTGCTTTTCCACCTGCAGGTCCCACCAGCTCTGATGCCTTTGCAGCTCCCTGGGTCGTGCCCCGCGTCCCTCCCATCCTGGCCATCTTCTTACTCATTCCAGGGTGACTCCTTTCAATTATGCATAATTTGATGGGGATTTAGGATGCACAGAGTTACCTGCCAGCCATCTAAATGTGACCAACAAACCACCCTCCTGTGACTAAGCTGCTTTGGATCATGCCCAGAAGCTGACTTTCGACTGTTCAGCCAGCTAACAAACAGCACAGCAATGCTGAAATGAACAGGATAAAAGGGAAAAATAAAATGTATACGTGCACAGAGCAAAGGCTTTACCCATCACTTAAATGAATCGAGCACAGGCTGTGCTGTAAAGGCGAGTGTGAGCAGGTCAGGGTACACTGAGAAGATGTTCCCCAGGGCAGGAAGGGTGGGGAAGTGAGTTTGTCCCCTCTCTGGGGCAGAGACCCTGACTGACGCCTGCCTGCTCCCCTCCTGCCCTCCCAATTTACTGGTGCAAATGTCTGGCTTTGTAACTCAGTGCTGGTACAGCACACGCTTGTACACCCGCTCTTGGGCTGCCGAGGACCCTTAAGACCTTTATTTTGGTAATGGGAGGGCCAAGGCACCAGGGAAACTTATGCCACGGCGAATGAGCAGGGATGGAGTAAAGAGTCAGACTGTGTTGAGAAGTTCTTGGGTTTGTCTTCTGGCTTTTAGCAGTCACCTAGTAATGGGCTTCCTGAGCATCTAGTCATACCCTGACCATAGCATTTGACAAATGGACCTCTTGGCGTGATCCCCCAGCACACATGGGGTGCTCCCAGCATCCATCCGGGATCCTGAGTCTGAACTCCAAGTGGATGTTGTTTTTGACACCTGGCACTTCACAGCTGGGTCCAGCCACTTTCCCTTGTGCAAGAAGATGGGGTAGGACGTGGAGGGCTGCAGGGTGCTGGTGGCTGGACATGTGGGCTGGTGGCAGCTACCCCTGCAGCAGCAGCCAGGTCACTTGGCAGCATGACAGGGATGGCATCCCAAGCATCCTGGAGGGGTTTGGATGAAGCTGGACACAAAGCAAGGGTGGGGAGAGCTTCTCCCCTTCCTTCAGGGGAAGCGAAGCATCCTCTGCAAGACTGCTAATGCCTTTGCTTTGTTAGTGAGCTGGCTGGCCTTTTGGGTAGCCTGTTGATGGCCTGAGCAAAGGCGTGGGATTGCTTCTTCATAGGTGTGCTGTCTGCTGGAGAGACCTCCTGTATTTGGGAATTTGGCAATTAATTGTGAACACATGTGCTGAGAGCCTGGTCCTCTGGATGCGAGCCAGAGCAGAGGGGTGGGAGGACGCTCTGCTGGGCAGAGCAAGCATTGGGGTCCCCTTTACTGATCCTTGCCAGGCACTGGGACCCCAGAGGTGGAACCGGTGCTCTTCTACCTTGCACCAAGGAAGCTCCAGATACATTATTGATTAGAAACGGGAGTGCATCCCTGCAGGGCAGCCAGCCAGTTGCCTTCAGAGGAATTGG
The DNA here is from genome assembly GCA_002844005.1 of Limosa lapponica baueri. NCBI lineage: Eukaryota > Metazoa > Chordata > Aves > Charadriiformes > Scolopacidae > Limosa > Limosa lapponica. The sequence goes on from KZ505696.1 coordinate 808,686, forward strand.
CTGGAAGCCAGTCCATCACTCCATGCTTATTCCCGGTGGGTCAGCAGTCCCCTTTTTGGGAAGGCACGGCTCAGAAGGTCGTGGCAGAGCAGATCTTATCTCCTCTGATTACAGCCCTCTCTGCAAGGTGAAGAAAGACTTTAATTAGCCCCAGTAGATGACGTTATTACAGTAATGAACCAAAAAGTGGAGACTGCGCTGGCCCCATTCCCTTTCCGTGCCACTGCTGGTCCTGTCGGTGACCTTTGCTGCGTCGGCTGTTTGTCTGCAGACCTGCAAAGCTCATCTGATAACATTGTTGTGGTCATTGGAAGAGCAGCAGACGTTTGAATTAATTTTAAACTGCAGCTGTAGGCTCTGTGAGTGGCTGCAAAGCGCTGTCGTGGTCATTTTGCTGACTCGCACCTTTTTCATACCTTTGGCTTCCTTCTCTTGCTGGGAGTTGAGGATGCTGCATTGTACCCAGGGGACCACTATTGGAGAGGGATGAGGCTGTTCCCCTGTGCAGGGGCTGCCCCAACAGCATCCCTGCTGATGAGACTGGGCACGAGGAGAGGCATGGTAGGGAGGAACAGTGCTTTCAGGAGCCTGCCTTGAAAATGACACCTTTTGAGGGATGCCCTGGGTGATTTCCAGGCCTTCACACATCTGCAGTAAGTTGCTATTGCCTCTGTTGCAGGGAAAACCCCCAACTTCAAAGGATGTGCCTGGATAGTCTTTACCTCTTCTGGAGCCCTCTGGGTACAGACTGGTTGTGGGAAACACCCTCCTCACAGCGTGATACTTTACCATCCAGCCCAGTTTGCAGCCTTACTGGTGGCATATCGCCTCTGGTGCCCAACCAGGGATGCGTTGGAGGTGCTGGATTTCCAGGTGATCTTAAACACCTTCCAGGCCTGCAGATCGCAGACAGTGGCTGGAAGCCCTGGCTGGCCGGAGCTGCCTTTCCTGGGTGCCCCCTTCTAGCACCTGGGCAGGGCGGCAGCAGAAGGCATTAGTCAGGACTAAATAAAGCTTAGGAAAATAGTTATCGAGGGCTATGTGGTGTGGTAGAGACAAAGCTGTCCCTGGTCTGACAGAGGCAGGGCTGGGAATGAGGAGAGCAAGCCAGGGGCTGTCTTCTCTGTGGCTCTGCCAGAGGAGTGGGAAACCTGCTCAGCTGCTCCCTTTTTCCTTATTATTTTTTTTTAACCTCTTCTTTTTCCTTTCCCTCCCATTTTTAAATCAGCTATTTAATGGGAGCTAAACCCAGGCAGAGCATGACCTGGCATCTTCCCAGGGATGCTCTTGCTGCATCCTGCACTTGGCCAGACCCAAGCCCTCCCTTAATGGATCCTCCTCCCTTTCCCTCTCCTGGCCTGCAGGATTCCTACAGAAAGCAAGTCGTCATCGATGGAGAGACCTGCTTGTTAGACATCTTGGATACCGCAGGGCAAGAGGAGTACAGTGCCATGAGAGACCAGTACATGAGAACGGGGGAAGGATTTCTCTGCGTCTTTGCCATCAACAACACCAAGTCCTTTGAAGATATTCACCAGTACAGGTTGGTACCCTGGGAAGGACCACTTCCCTCTTAACCCTGTGCAAAGGAGAAGCCTTGCTGCTGCACCCTCCTGCCCTCCCTTTTAGATCAGGCCCCGTGGTGGAAGCACTGGCTGCCAGCAAAGACAATTAGCTCAAGTGGCCATTCCCCAGGGAAGAGAAGGAGCAGACGGCTAATGTCAGTGACTCCAATAAAACCCATCCGAAGGGATTGCCTGTGGCCTTTGGGGACTCAGTAATGTAATGTTTAAGTGTTTATGGTGACTAAAGAGAGAGCTGATCCTCTATGACCCCCTCCCTTCCCTCCCTAATTAATGGAATTGCTTTGTTAGTGCAATCGATCTCAGCGACTTCTGCTGGGCCCGGGAGCTGGGAGAGGAGGCTGGGAAGGGCAGGGAGGTCTGCTTCCCCCTCTGGCAGCCGTTGTGGCGAGGCTGCGGTCTGCCAGCCTCACACTTGCGGGAAGAGGTGGTCCTGGCCCGTTGGAGCTCAGTTTCAACCGGGGCAAAGCTGGAGCAGGAGGAGAGTCTCAGCCCCATCGAGGTGACTTGCCCAGGAGGATGCCCACAGCGGGGACAGTGGCAGAGCAGGGACCCCATCCTGGCATTGTCCTGCTTTGGCTGCACCCAGGCTACTCATCCTGCTTCTCCCCACTGCTGCCATCACCCCTGCGGAGCAGGAGATGATGTAAATGAGTGGGAGTCTTCCCCGGTTACCCCGATGCAAGCTTAGGGAGGGCTCCTCTCTGCTTTATGCCTTTTTTTTTTTTTTTTTTTGAGACTTGGCTGTGATGGTAGGCACTTGCAGAGCATGCAAGAGATGGTTCTGCCTGTCCCCACTCTGTCCACTGCCCACCAAGAGACCGTGTATCCCAGTCCCTCCTTATAAACCTGGGTCCCAGGTAATCCTGTAGCTCTGAGCACAGGCACAGCCATCCTTGCGCCGCAGTCAGAGGCGCTGCTCTGAGCTGTTGAGATGTCTCAGTCTTTAGCTTGCAGGCTTGTTCAGTGTAATAACTATATGGTTGGACTAATTCGGCTTGTTTTAGCTGAACTGGAGGACAAAGGATGGGATTTTCCTAAAGCACCTGAGGGATCCAGCAGCATTCATCCTTGTGCTGGGGCTGGCCCCTGTGAATCACTCGCAGGATGGCTCGATTTCAAGCCCCAGTTTTAATCATGATGTAAATGACTGGCTTTCATCTCATTTCGTCTGTGCTCTTTGTGTTTGCACTTTTAAAAGAATATTCCCCAGAGAAACGCTGGCTCTCCCTGGTTAGTAACCATTAGGAGGTATCTCTTTTCAGCTAAGTGTAGCCCGTGCACTAAATTTAGTGCTTGCATTTGCTGATCAGGATGTAACATGGAACATGTAAGTGGCTTTATGGCATATCATACATATAGTCAGACCTCATTTCTATCTTCTACTACATTAAAAAAGATTATTGATTTTTTTGTGTGATACATGTCCAGCTGCTTTTGGATGGAAATTTGAAGTCAATTAAAATGCAGAAATCAGCATTTTAAATAATGCTTTTATTAGTTAAATAAAACCATGTTAAATGTTTTGGGTGGTTGAGCAATTTAAAAAAAAAAAAGAAGCTGTTTTTTTGCATCTGAAGTTAAGTGATTTATTAGGCAAAGGAAGTTATTATCTATCAGGAGGGAATTGAATGGATTGTTTGTGGTCATAATGGCCTTTAAGATTTTTAGAAGTGGTAGATCTCATCCTCGCCCACCTAATTTTAAATCCGATGTTGGAATGAAGAAGCGAGCATTACAGCTTTTTTGCTTCCCAGTTGGTTTCTCAACTTTGAGTGACCTGAACTAAACTGAAAGGAAGCAAATACTGCCTGTGCATCTGCAGAAAAGGTTACAGCTGCCAAAAGCTGGTTTATCAGCTCAGCAAATTCTGATTGCAGGTGGTTTTTTTTTTGTTTG
>KZ505696.1:812177-846799 GCA_002844005.1 Limosa lapponica baueri
CAAAACACAACTTGTAATTATGAAAATCTATATTAAGTCATGAGCTTAAGATAGTTTAAGCTAAATAAAAATGAATACTTAAGCAGTTACCTGTGCATCTGCAGAAAAGGTTACAGCTGCCAAAAGCTGGTTTATCAGCTCAGCAAATTCTGATTGCAGGTGGTTTTTTTTTTGTTTGTTTTTTTTTATCCCCATTGAGGGGGATTATTTGATCTAAAATATTGGAAGTTACACAGGTAACTGCTTAAGTATTCATTTTTATTTAGCTTAAACTATCTTAAGCTCATGACTTAATATAGATTGTCATAATTACAAGTTGTGTTTTGTGAACAGTTGCATTTAAAGAGCAGAAGTATGCTTAGTCTTCATTTCCAAAAGTGCCCTAGCTATTCTGCTGTTTACTCATGTGCCATGGTCATTTATGTTCTCCTGAAGGTCTAACACAAGGCACTTGGCAGGAACAAAGCATAGCTGTCAATTCTTGATGAAGAAGCTGATGGAGAGTGTCCTGGACCTGGCCGCTGATGCCTTTTCCCCCCTCACTTTTGCACCTCTTACTCTTGCAGGGAGCAGATCAAGAGGGTGAAAGACTCCGATGATGTTCCCATGGTGCTGGTGGGAAATAAATGTGACTTACCAGCCCGGACAGTTGAGACCCGGCAAGCGCAGGACCTGGCCCGGAGTTATGGGATCCCCTACATAGAAACATCTGCCAAAACCAGACAGGTAGGAGGAGGGTTTTAAACAAAATCTTCTTTTTCTTCTCTTCTCCAGTGCTCTTCCTGGAGAGGCAGGAACGGGCCGACACCACCTTGCAGACAGACGGGTGCAAGGGCCAGGGTTAGTTGCTTCCTCAAGGCTAAATGCTCCATCAGGATGTTCCCTCCCCTGTGTGGGCTTGAGCCTCCATTCTGAGGAAGTGCTAATTCATGTTCTGGTAACAGTGAAGGGAAGATGCTTTCTTAGGGCTTTCTCCAAGGCCCTGGAATAACCCCCACAGTCACTGCAGGTCAGCAAAGCTCAGGGGACTTGGCTAACCTCACCCATGGTCTATTTTGACAGACCTACATGCAGACTATACCAGTGCTGGAAGGCCATGTCGGGCTCCCAGAGCACAAAGGTGGAAGTGGAGCGGCTGATACTTTCAGTGGTCTAGTGGTAGCTTTTCTCTTGGGTGATAGAACTCATTCAGGCTGCTGAAAGCTGATGAATCTCAAGGACTTAAGAGGTCCTTGGCCTCGTGGTTGCTCATTCAATTTTGCTCAGTGTTTGGGGGCCACACTAAGATCCCTGTTAGTCATCCCAGCTTGGTTTTGTGCCTTCAACTCTGCATCCTGCACTGCTGGAAGACTGCACTAGGGTCACCTAGGTGGGGAGCAAAGCCCTCTCTTCTCTCCACTGTCCCCTCTTGAAGTGGGACGCTGCTTCAAGCGATGCTTCTCTTCCAGGGCGTTGAAGATGCCTTTTACACCTTGGTGCGGGAGATCCGTCAGCACAAGCTGCGCAAGCTGAATCCCCCAGATGAGAGCGGCCCCGGCTGCATGAACTGTAAATGTGTGATATCGTGACTACGGTGAGTTTGGGAAGCAGGAGATGGGGTGCAGTAGGGGTATACTGGAAGCAGGGCAGGAGATGACTGCAGATGCACTGGTCTGCAAACAAATGCAGCAGAAAAAATTTCAGTAGTGGGTATTTTTTAATGAAACACCTTTTGGACTGAAATAACATTTTTCTGTGAAAACATAGGTAAGTCAAAATTCCCCCTTTCCTGAGGAAGTGTGTAGGAGGAAAGGGCTGTTTATTTTTCCCCCTCATTTTTTTGGAACAAAATTCTACAGAATTGAATAAAATAAATGTGTGCTTTGTCATGCTTTTCCTGGGAAAACTCCTTCCCATGCTGCCCCTCTGAAAGAGGAGTTAAGCTGGTGTTGCAGGTGTGCAGCTCACTGCACATTCACCAGGCTGGCCCTAGAAGAGTTCAGATGAAGAGCTGGGTGAGTGCATTGCCTCCTAATGCACTCACATAAGTTGCCTCGTCCTAAAGCTTCAGAGCAGACCTGTCTCACTGTGAGAGACCTGTGGTCCTCAGAAGAGTTTTCCCCGTTATTATTCCCCCAAGATATTTGGAACTGATGCAATGTTGAGAATTAGCCATAAGGGGGCTGTTTTGCTTTTATAAATTGTGTGTGCTGGAGCCAGAAACAGTGTTTTTCAGATTGTCCGTGTTCATTTGCCTGTTTTTCTGCTTCTTCTTTCCTTGTTTTTTTTTTTCTTTTTTAATGATGAATTTATTTAATTCATTGGAGTCCCACTGGATAGCAGTGAGGAAGAGCTTCTATTGGTGTCTCTGCGTGAGCTGGGTGGCCTTAAGCCAAACGCCTGGGAACATCTGGCTGTGTAGCCAGCTTCCTCCACGGCAGAAGTGGAGAGAGAGGCAATTGGGGATGAGTGCACTCGGGAGATGTACGTCTAAGGACATCTGGGAGTGGGGTGTGGGAGAAAAGCCTGCACAAACATTACCCTTACTGTCTTTTGGGGAGTCTCTTGAGCACCCGAACTGGCCCTTCACCCCTTTGCACAACTGCTGGAGTCCTAGAGACGCGCATCATGTCCAGAGATGGTGCTAAGAGGGTCTTGCTGAAGGTGGAGGTGGGCAGCTGGTTTTCCTCCATTGCTTTTTGAGCCAAAGGCCGTGACTGCAGCAAAGCTCTTCCCCCCCCCAAAAAAAAAAAAAAAAAAAAAAAAAAGAGAAACGCTGGCAGTGTTTGCTTCCTATGAGCAAAAAAACACCCGAGCACCCCACCCCTTCGCTCCCAGCTGAGGCGTGCAAGGTCTCCTGGGCGCCAAGCTGAATGCTGTGCCCAGCACACTTATCATTGCTAGGGGAGGTTTTCCAGATGTTCAGGTCCTCCAGATGTTCAGAAGCTTTTCCTCCGGATGGGGATGTGAGCTCAGGGCTCGTTTCCTGCTCTGGCTCACAGCTGACGGCATGGCCTCGGCGGATGCTGCTGCTCCCCTAGACTGACTGCCAGGAGCCTGGTCCTGGTCACAGCCCGGTGGCCATCACACCATGGGCAGTGCCTTCAAAAAGAGGGGCAAGAAGGGGTGGGAAGAAGTCTCTTGGAAACACTCTCATCTGTTAAGAGAGCGTGCCTTGTGAGTTGCCCACATCTTTTCCTGCTCAGGCAGAAACTAGAAACCAGGCATCCCAGCTTATTCTAGCTGCAGTGACCAGAGAGAGAGGAACACCAGGGCACAAAAGGCAAGGACATGCTGGGTTTTGGGGAGGAGAAGGGTGAGTGTGTGGCCAAGTAGATTTGGCTGGATTTGCCCTGGACTCACTTTGTGGTTCCCGTCATTTCTGGAGGAGGAAGATCTCACTGAACAGTTCCCCTTCCCACAACGAGGTTTGGAAGAGGCAGAAGGCCTGGTGAGCTGCCTGAGGCTCAGCCATCTCTCCACAGATGTTTGCTTGTGCCCTTCCACACATGTGCAGATGCTTTGCTGAGCTAGGTCGAGACCTCCAAAATTTGATTAGCCCTTTGCTTTCCCTCTTGTAGGCACTAGCAGGGTCATCCCAAGCTCAGGGGTGGGTCATGGAAACAGCACCCACTGGTTCTGACAGCGAATAGGTGCTAATGAGTGTCCTCTTCTGGTTTCAGCTGACTGGACCGTGTCTTGGAGAGGTTCCCACTGTGCAGAGTGCAAGGCAAGAGGTGACGCGAAGGAAGAAGGAAATGGATTCAGGGGAGAAGTATAGGGGGAGGGGGAGAGGAGGAGGAGGAAGAGGACAGGGGGAGCACGAGCCCCTCCAAGGACTATCTCGCACTTCACCCAAGCCTGCGGCAAACGACTTTTTTTTCTTTTTTTTTTTCTTTCCCCAACCCCTCCTCCTTTGGCCTCCTCCCACCCGGCAACTGTACAAAGCCACAGATTGAATCACAGTAAATTATTATTTGATGGTCTCGACAAACCGTCTTGATGGCTGTGTCCTCCTTCCAGAGGGTGCTGCTGCTGGTGCTCCGGGAGGATCGCTGGTGGGACAGTGGGGAGGGAAGGGCGCTGAGATTTGCATGGCCATGAGGTCATGCTGTAGACTGTGAAGGTGATTGGGGTGGGGTATCCTTCGGGGAAAGAGCTGTCTTGGTCTTCAGCAAGTTGTCGTTATGTCCCCGTCCACCCCCGCTCACCTGAAAATCTTTGCTGGCCCCAAGTTTTGGTGTGGTGGAAGAGTGCAACTAGTCCAAGCCCATCCTCTGCGCTCCCCTGGGTGCTTTGCCTTCAACTTAGTCCTTGTGGGATATTTTTTTTTTTTATGGCCTCAGATGCAACGCCTGGAAGGGAAGAAGCATCAGGGAGGAGATCTGAGAGCTGGGTTTGCCTCAGCTGGTGCCAGTTTGTTGCTTCCTTGATTTTTTTTTCCAGGCAGCTCTTTCTGGCACAGCACCTCCCAAATGTTTATGTGCTCCAGAGGTAGAATTAGGCCTCTGTGCTCCCCTCCAGCACCTAGCTAATGCTAACACCTGCCTAGCACATCACCTTGGGCTGCTCCAGTCTGTCAGCAGTGTGTAATGGTATGCAAATCCTCGTCTGCCCTGTGCACAGCTTAATTACTGGTGAGCATGTAGCAGAAGGGCTCTCCGGCGCTGCAGACAGCTGTCTGGCTGTCTAAGAGCTAAGACTAAAGGATTCAGACTTCCAGTCCTTGGGTTTAGAGTGGGTGAGAGTGTTTGGGATAAGGGTTAATATGTTGGGAAGCTCGTCTTCGCTCAGCCCTGCTCCTTTGAGATTTTTGGCCGGAGTCTGACCGGCTTCTCCCCCGTGACTTCCACTTGCAGAGCCGAGACAAGGCATTGCACTGAATGCAGTGGGAGGCTGCCTTTCCCTTTCCCAAGCTATTGCATAGGCTAATTTAGCCGGCATCCAGAATTCAGAGCATCAAAGGGGGAAGGTGATCCAGCTGAGTGTGGCAGGGAGCCGTTCTGCACGGGCTAGCCCAGGCCTGAAGAGGCGCCGGGCTCGGCAGCCGAGGCCGGCAGGGGCTGGGAGCGGCGAGGGCAGCGCATGACTCACACACCTCACACGGAAAAACCCGTACAGAAACCTGGGTCAGCCCTGGCACAAAGCCACTGCCCACCCAGCAGCCGTGTGGGCAGCCTCCTGTCCTCCTCCTCCTCCTCCTCCTCCATCATGCCAGGCGGCAGCAGAATTAAACTCCAGTGCTGCTTGGAGTTGCTGCCTTTGCTTTTGGATGGGGCAAGAGAGGACTTGTGCTAATGGCTTGCTTTTTGTACCTGCCTGCTGTGGACTGCTGCGGGGCACAGCCCCCACCCTGCCAGGCTGCCTGGCACCCAGTTCCTGCAGGAGAAGGGCTGATCCCAGCTTGAGTGGGAGAAGTTACCCAAGGGAAGAGCTGCCCTGCCTTTACCTGGGTGTGCTGTTTCCAGCAGCGCCTGTCCCAGTGCTGGAGGAGTGGCTGAAGATGCTGAGTTTGGTGTTACGTGGTGGGGCTGGACCAGAGGCTCCCAGAAAACCTCCCAACCTAAGTTGTTTCAAGCATCAAGCCTGGAAGTATGGGTTTTGTTCCTAAGTTGGTAGCTTGTGTGCAACTGCAGGCAGGGCAGAGGGTAGGGATACTTCATCCTTCTAGAAGATGACTAAAAGCCTTAACAGTTAATGAGTGGGTTGATGTGGTGGCCCTTGCTTGGTGGTCTTACTACACTAGGAGCCTGGTGTTCTTTTTCTGCAATAGAGCTTATCCCATCCTTCACCAGGCCACCAGATGGGATAGCTCTATCTGGAGGCCTTCAGATGAGAAGTAATGCTGTGTTTGGGGCTCTAACATTCAATGTTTAGGGCTCTCTCAAGGACTGGACTCTGGGTGGCCCTAACCATGGAGAGTATCCTCTCATTTCTGGTTGGGAGCCAGAAGCCACAGTCAAGGACTGGGAGCTATGGTCAAGCAAGCTGAGGAGCTCTATGGAGCGCCAGGGGCCAGGTGTCTTGGCAGGGCAGGCAACAGCTGCAGTTGAAAGAGGCTGGCACATCTTGGCAAGGGTGTGCTAGAGCAGCACTGGCCAGAATACAAAGTCCTTCAGCAGGTTGGTCAGGAGCAAGAAGCCAAAGTACAAGCATCTCCCTTTCAGGGATGTTTCTGCACCCCTCAGGGTGAGGTTTTCCAGCTTCCTTGGGAAAGCTCCGGGTCTGCTCAAGTCACATGTTACTGTAACTTGTTCGAGGGTTTTCTACTTGCAAAATACTGTTGGTTCCTTGGGCCACTCCTCATGGCTGTTGCACCAAGGGGTGCTGAAGATGAGCTGTTTCATCAGCGGTTCAGCAGTTGGTGTCTGTGTTTAGCAGCACACCATCAGGCAGCAGACAGACTTCTCCCCGGTGGAGGAGTCTAGTTGAAACTTCACAGCTTTGAACTGTTGTACATTTCAAGTGGTACCAGATATTGATAGGCTCTTTTCTGGGGTGGCTGCTTATAGTCCTATTTTATGTATGGCTAAAGCAGACATAGATGTGCTAGGAGTCAGTAGAGTTCTGCAGATGGACCTGAAAGTTGTTCAGGAGCCAGGGTACACCTTCATCTCTGTGCAGGTGGGAGGACACTGCTGTGACAAGACAGCACTTCAGAAATCCAGCAGGAAGGTAGGAGCTGGAACTGGAGACTGCAAGCATCTTAGGAGGACCTAGCTGATAGCTGGTGGTCTGAGCCTGGAAGGATGCAGACCAGTCTCGTTCCTTTTGTGAATTGCACCCATCAGAAGCAAGGCAGCCAGGACCTTTTGTCAAACAATGCTAGTCAGTAACGTGGCCATCTCAGGAGCTGGAAGCACCACTGGTTAGCTTTTTGCTGTAATTAGAAGATCGCAAGGAACCCTGACTCAGGTCAGTGTTCAAGTCCATGCTGAAAGTTGGAGGTAGGTTGGAAGCAAAAGGAGGTGTTAAAAGCTGGACACTACAGCTCTTGCCGTGAAATCATGTATTAATCGTGTGTTAATGTAGTACTGCATTTTTGTTCCACAGGGTTGGTTCAGGAGAATCATGACAGATCTTCAGTGTGCAGTAAGATACGTCAGCTCTGATCTGATCTTTGGGGTAGGCAAAAACCAGATCATATCACTTGGGTGGAGCTGTTACTTTGGACTTGGTGTTTTCACTTGCTGACTTGGTGCTGGTACAGGGTAGCAACTTACTGGTCATGACAGGCAGGATGTCAGTAATGTCAGTATATGAGGTCACGATGTGTTCTCTGCTCACTAGCTGAACTTCCTGAGTCAGAAAGTAATACCAGGGTTACAGTTTCATTAGAGTGCATGTAGGTCTGGAGAAGGAATTGCTGGGTTTGGAGTAGATTTAGTTGTTTTTCCCCATGGTTATTTAAGGCACATTTGTTCTGGAAGTACCTGGACTGGAAGATGTGATTTTCAGGTACTGCAATTGTTTCCCTTATGACAAGGAGTTTGTTGCCCATCTCAGTTCTGCCTCTGTGGCACGAGCTTAGGTGGGCAGAACATGCCGTTATTCTGATAACTTAAATCCAGTTGATTGCTGGAACCTGCAGAAGTCCATATAGGTAAGTTTTTTCCTATATTTGGGCACATCAGCTCATGTTTGACTGCCATGATCTCTTCAGCTGGTTGTGGCAAGGCTGGACTAAACTTGGTGCTGTGCCATGGTTCTCGGGCAAGTGTGAACATCACCTCTGAGAAGGCTTCAGGCAGCATCATACTGATTATCTGTGGAGGCTGCATCTCCTGTGATGGAGGAGTGCCACCTTTGAACCTGTACTTAAATGACAGAATAGCTGAGGAGGTCTGGTCTGGTTTGGTTTGGTCAGGTCCAGATGTCTCAGTACTGATGTATAAGCTTTTCTCTCCCACATCATTAAAGCGCTCCACACCCTGTCACAGAGGGCTTGGGGCTCCAGAGGCCTCACAGCTGAGTCAAATGACAAAATTGCTTACAAGTCCTCAAAGATGCTGATTAAGTGCTGGAACAGATCTCATGCCTTTTGGTCTGTGAGGGCTTCCACAGAAGCATTTTCCTATGCCAGCAGAGGTGGTGGCTCCGAAACAGATGAGCACATGGTGCTTGCTGAAGGCTTTGGCAAGCATCTGGGTTGAGTTTGCAGGAGCTGGCAGCAATGATTCATTGCTGGAGAGAGAGACCTGAGAGGTGATGGTGGGGTGGGTGGTAGCTGAATGAAAGGCTGAGTTTTACAGAGCAGCCCTGGCTAAATGCTGGCCTCATCCTCCTCGCTTGCAGTGTGGTTGGGTAAGGAGGAGCAGACCAGGTTTCCCTTCTGGGCTACAGTCCAGTCCACTGCTGCAGACCTTTCCAGCCCGAGCGGTACTTCTGTATCACTTCTTGGCTCCACCAGGAGCCATAAAGGTAAGCAAAGCCACCCAAGAACCAGCTTCCCCAAGTAACTGCCTGCCTGAGTGAGCTGCAGGCAGAGCAGGGCTTCTGGCGTGAGGCTGGGCTGAGTGGTGTCCAGGGCACCAGAGGCTCTTAATGGGGTGGTTGGAAGCAGGGGCTTGTGGTATTGCACCCCATCTATCTGCAGGTACCTCTAGGGACCTCATACCAGTTTTGGAGCAAGGATGGAAGTTTCTTACAGTTAACCTTTCTCTAGGTGTTAGGAAGAGCCTGTTGTGGAAGAATAGGGCTAAAAAAGCCATGCTTTAGTGACCAATCCCTTGGACTCTTGCCTTTGTGTGTGCCTTCAAAGCCATCTGCATTCCCATCTTGGGCTCTTTTGTAACTGCTGCCAGTGAGTAGGATGCTTGTGGGTTAGGACCAGCTGCTGTGTCTCCTAGTGAGATGTTGGCTGAGTTGTTTCAGCTCTGGTTTGCTTATCTCCTGCACTGTCATGGTGCCCACGTCCTGTTAGATGAGCGTGATTGCCTTGCTACCAGGAGGATGCTGGTGTATGCCCTGTGAGCTTCCTCGGCCGCTGAGGTTTTAGGATTTGGGAGATGGTTCAGGAAGGGGTCAGACCTGCATCTTTCAGCTGTCGGGCTGTTACTTTCTCTGTGTCCTGGTTCATACCCGATGATGTGCTCTAGGAAGAGGGTGACATTGCTCAGAGGACGGGGTGACAGCAACTGGTGTCAGTTGGCCACTGGCCAACTGGTGGGAACTGGGACAGGCAGATGGGGCTGGCCTCATGTGCAGCTTCATTCCCCTAGGGCAGGTGAGCCTTGCTCTCTCTGTGGGGTGGGTCTGGGGTTTAGCAGAGCCAAGGTACTGGCCCCAGATAAGACTGATGGGGCTGCATCTGCACGCCCTGGGCTCTGTTGCCCGTCCTTTGCTCCCCAGCTCCCAGCCGCCGCTGCCACAGCCCTTCTGCTGCACACAAGGAGCACACCAGCAGCAGGCGAGCACCAGGCCAGCAGCACCGCAGCAGGCGAGCAGCACTGCGAGCCGAAGAGGAGGAAGACTCCCAGGCCCAGCTGAACTCCGGCACTGCCTCTGCCAAACTGGCTGGGGCACAAAGCTCCCAGTCACCGCACACCCATCTCTCTCCCCCTGCTGCATCCGGGGACCAGAGCCTACAACAGCCCAAAACCCCGCTCCCTCCCTCAGCTTGGCTCTGCTCCAGGCTCCACTTAGCATCAATTATTCAGTGCTGAGTCGCTGATGTGTTGTGGAGGCACGCAGCAGGGCTGCCCAGCTCTTAGGGGTCGTGGGTGGTGGGCAGGGAGGATGAGGAGTGCAGCCGTGGCTCGGCAGAGAGCCAGTGAGCGACAGGGGAGACGTGGCTGCCCGCCTGTCCCAGCTCCTGGCACTGCTGGTGTGGCTGTTCATGAGCCAGGAAGGGCAGGAGCCGTAGGGGTCTGCCAGGGCACCAGAGCTGAGCACAGCTTGTGGGTCTGCGTTGGAGCGGTTTCTGGGCAGGGACCAGCCCTGGGAGCCGGAGAGGTGGTGTTAAGGAGTTCTCTGAAAGCTGTGATGAGAGCAGTGGCTCCACCAGGGAAAGTGGGGGTTTAATACTGGCAAATGCTGAGCGTGGAGAGAGAGGCAGAGGGAGGACTGGTCCCTGCCTGACAAAGCCATTAGGATTTAAGCAGCAGCCTTGATACCTTCTACAGAGTTCATTTGCCACTGGTCCCAGCGCTGTACAGCAAATGAATATTGGTAAGCTTGGGCTTGGGACTATACAGCTGTCCTGCTCTTGGTCCCCTGGGAGCAGCACCCAGGACCTGGGGATCATAGGAGGGGGTGCTTGCTCGACTGGTGCAGGGGCTGTCTGCACTCCTGTCCCCTTGGGGACACCAGCATCACCCGTGCTGGCACCTTTCTGCAGCAGGAGAGGGGGTAGATGCCCTGTGTGGCTTGCATCCACCCCGAGGTCTTTCACTTCTCTGGTAAGGGATTGGAGGTCCTAGGCTTACCCAATGGGCAAGTCCCAGGGGTGGCCTCCCCCTGGGGAGTGGACACTCTGCATGTTCTCCTTAGGCAACCCTACCTGGGACCCCCATTCAGCACCCATTCAAGGCTGGGTACCACTGTGGCTCCTGCCATTAGCTGGAAGGATGCTGTCAGGGATGTGGTGGAGCCCTGCCTGTCTCTGGTCCCCCCAGGGGCAGGGTGAGAGCATCCTGCCACAGCCAGGAGGCCGTGACCAGGCACATGCATGGGGTGTGGGACCAAGGATGCCAAACCTGGTCCCAACTGGCTGCTTCCTCTGTGCCACCTGAAAACCAACAGGTTCACTACGGCTGTTGGCCAGGAGGTGACACAAAGCAGCTTGTGCAACTGGGCTGCTTGAGGGCACCTGGAAACATGGAGGAGACAAGGTTTGCTTCACTCCAGCCGGCCTATGTCCCACCTGTGCTCGTGGTGGAGCATCCCTGGGCTGGCATCCAGTGCTAAATGATACGGGAGATGCGCCGAGAGCTGCATCCTCACTGCTCTGCTGCTCCACCGTGGTGCTTACTGGTGCTGGCTTTGTTTTCACAGGATTGCAGACCAGTTTTAACGACTTAATATAAATAAGCTTAATATAACTTAATGACACCGGAGAACAAGGTAGGACCTCTTTTTGTTCCTGTTTGACCTCTTTTAGGTGAGGCAAAGCACTGCTAGAAGCAGGACCATCAGCCTACAGCACCCACTGGGTTATGCACGGGGATGCCACATTTCCTGCACTGCCCTTCTAGGGTGGCGTTTAGCTAATCCTGGTCCCTCCACTTTGCTGGCATTCCTTGTGCCCTCTGTGCTGCTCTGGTAGAGACAGATGACCCTGTGTTTACCATAACCGTGTTGCTCAAGTACCAAAGGGCAAAGTTTCTGGGAAATCAGAATACTGCCCAAGTTTAACACCCCAAAGCCAACAGTTACCGTGGTTATCTAAGCACAGGTCATGAAATCTGGGGTGTGTCAGAGGTGCTGCTCACATGCACAGCTTTTTAAAATCCATTTTCGGCTGTGAGCGGCACCACCTTACGCTCCCAGTGACTGGCGTAAGCATGACTCAGGCCTGACTCACACAGCGTCACGGTGAGTCGCAACCACCCACCCACCGTGCGAGGAGCTGTGCCCACCCGCTCCCCATCCCGCCCAACGCTCCCAGGGCTGCCCGCAGGGCAGGAAAACACTGAAAACTTGCCCAAAAAAATCAAGCTGCAGCAGGGCTGCTGGCCACCGGCCGTGTCGGCAGGGATGTGCAGCGGCTGGGGGCAGGATGCTGCCCTTGGCTCAGCGAGCTGGGACAGGACAGTGGTACATAGAAAGGAGCAGTTTTCTTTTCGCTGCTGCTGGGGATGCCTGGATTTAACTATGGTAAAAAAGCAGAGAGGAAGACAGAGACGGAGCGTGTTGGACCTACCACAGCTGAAGCACACCTGGTGAACCAAGCTGAAAGCCAGCAGGAGAAAGCAACTGCTGCAGCATCTGGCGCCGTAAGAAACCTCGTGGAGTCTGATTTTATGCTTAACTTTTTTAACTGTTATCATTACAACCATGTAAAACACAGCATCAAATACTCTGGACAGTCTGTTTGGCTCAGCGTAAAAAGGAATGATTGACTTTTCTTTTTCCAAAAAACCTTCCCTACAAAAAAGCCCAAACAAACAAAAAAAAAAGCAGAGACATAAAAATGTGTTGGTTTTTTTTAAAGTAATAATTATAATACATTAGAAAGAGTCATGGAAGAAGCGTTCCACGCTGTAAACAAGAATAGCAATTAAAAAGAAAAGCAGATGGTAGCCAGACTCTCAAAGTGCATGGCCGAGAGACCCTGACCTTGACCGCCGTCCCACGCTGGAGCTGGTCTCTGTGGCTCCCGCTGCCTGCTGGTGCCGCAGCCACTCAAAGTGCTCAATTACAAACGACCATCACCCTCCCCGCCTCCCCCCAGCCCTGCAACGATGCTACATGGAGGGCAGTGAGGCAAAAGCCATGCCAGGGCGGCGAGGGCAAGGATGGGGTGGGGAGGCTGCTTTCCTGAGTTTGCTTGTGGCAAGAGTGGCTTTTGCTACAGGGCTGAGGCTGTTGTAGAAGGTTGGGGTAGGGGTGCAAGTGGCTTGGGCCATTTATTTGTCCTGTTGAGCTGCCACTCTCGCCCTTCTTCCTTTGCTCTCCCCAGCGAAAGAGCTGAGGCTGGGCCATGTCCTGCCCACCCCTGCTGCCACAAACCCACCATGACCACACCTTCATCTGCAGCAAGAGGCAGAGGAGACAGGATCAGTCAGCTCCTAGTAGATTATACTTTGATGTGCTGAAGTGAGAGCTTCACTCCAAGGAAAACAATGCACATTGATGGCTCCAAGCCAGCTCCAGCCAGGCTGCTTTGCCCCAGGAACTCTTCCCAAATCTGCCAGCTTTCAGGGCTGCAGGTTGGAGAAGAGCTTCTTAGGTGACACACTGAGGAGGCTGAAGGCCTTCCCAGCCAGAAGCACACTGGTGGGAGGGGGGGAGGCTGTGTCTGCCTGGTCCAAAGATTACTGAAAGCAGCTGGTGGCTTCCCCCAGGCTTGGTAGGTGACCGAGGACCTTGCTGCTCATTCCCTTTAGGGGTTGGAGGGGAGAAAGCCCCCAAATTCTTGTAGAACACCATGCACCAAACACCATCCTATGGCTACTGTGCATTTGACAGCTCTCCAAAATTAGAGCAAACCACCTTTTAAAATGTGAATACTGCAAAACAACCCAGACACATGCTGGGTGAGGAGCCTGGACACATACAACATGATGTGCAAAGGCTGTGTGCCCAAAATGAGGAGGAAAAGGTCAAAACGAGGGAAAAGAAGTCTCAGCTCTTGCACGCGTGAGCCAAATGTTCAGATGTCTTAGCAGGAGTCCTGTGTGTGCTTCAAAGAGAGGACAGACCCCCCCAAGCTTCAGAAACCAAGCCAAGAGGTGATCACCAGCCCTCAGATGCTTCTAGGTGCTTCCCAGCAGTCTCCAGGGCTGCTAGTTAAAGGCAATCGATACCTGTCCTGAAATAGTTCCCAGGTATGTTAACACACAAATAGGTTTAACTACTGCACGGTTACTGAAAAACGTACTCTAAATTAAAACCAATTAAAGCACCGTTGTCCTAGAAAGGACCTGTGGTGTCTTAAAACACAAATACTGAACATTCATACAGCATTTCTCAAAGAGCAACTCTTGACTCCTCACAACACCCCTGCGAGGTAGCTAATAGGGTTATCCCTGCTTTGCAGAGGGAGAGAGGTTGGGCAAGGTTGGAGACTCGGGAGAAGATAGGGTTTCTGACAGAGCAAGGGGTTGCAACATAAGTTGAGGGTGCTGTGGTCTGGCTGGAAACATCCAAAGGTAGGGTGCTGCCTTTGATGGTCTCCCTGCTGCTAACAAACCACCACATGCACACACACCAAAAAAACCTGATAAACCCCACAAAGTAGTTTAGTGGAAGTTTTCTGCTGAGCTTCTAGGTAGGCTTAGCTATGTTACTGAAGCAGCCTATGAGATAAAAAACAGTTTTCAAAGTCGTCTTAGAACTTAAAGGAGCTTTTGCCCAGGGTCTCCATTGAAGGGATGGGAATCCCACCAGCAGTCCAACCTAAGGTGGCATCTGCAGCCACCCCTTCTGGCCAGCACAGTCTAATACGGCACACCTGGACTAGTTTATTTCCTGCTGCTTCCATTGATCTGCCTTCCTGATAAGGTCCCTTCACCTCTAGGGGTGAAGCAGATACCGGGAAAAGGAGTTTGGACCAGCTCTTTCAGTGGGACGAGCTGTCTCTGGGTCCCTGCACAACTCCAGCCAATGGTTTGGGCTGTGCAGCAACAACACGCTGGGATGGGCAGGCCACTCAGGACTTGGTGCATGAAAGGCAAGCAGGCACCCACTTCTCAGCAGTATTCTGTGGTGACATTGATGCTCTACAGCATCATCTCCCAAACCTCTGTGCCCAGGTTTCCTTCCTTAGTTTAGATTTCTAGGTAGGCTAAACCAGAAGCGCTGAGATCAGGTTCTGGGCAATGTGCTCCCCTTCCCCAACTTACGCCATTTTCACTCCGATACTTAACTTGCTTAAAAGCAGGCTTCAGGTTGGGCACCCTCATCAGACACCATCACACCTCCAGCAGCTTGCTAGTGAAGATAGGAGGCTTCCCAAGGCGGCAGCCCCTTTTCCTGTTCAGCCAACGGAAGGGCAGCGAGCCCGCTCACTGCCCTGAACCTGCGAGGGAAAGGCCAGCAGAAAGGCTGTGCAGCCCAAGAGACCAGGCTCAACCTTCATCGCTCTCCCTGTCACCTTGAAAGCTTGGGAAAGAACCACCCTGACCTCTCCACTGGGGTCACACCAAGGAGACCACCCCAGGGACTCGCCAGCTGTTAATCCTCCCCTCCGGGACACCATCCGGCACTGGGGCAGGAGCCGGGCACAGCCGGGCACCAGTCTGTGGAATTGCATAGAGTAGGCAGCGGGCTGCCTGCGCCCTGCCGGGATGCCCTGGCGCTGCCTGAAAACGCTGCTGCCTACAACTGCGGGGCTGGGAAAAGAAATAAAAGATCTATTGCTACAAAGGCCTTTGAAAGCAATGCTGTTGGCTGCACTGATGGGGGATTTTAAAGAAAGCATTTCGGACTCCTGTGTCTTGCGCCCACTTCCACGGCCACGGGTACTCACGGCAGGCAGGAGCAGAAGAAAACACGCAACACGTTCACCAGCTCTGCCTCTCCCCTGACACGCAACGAGGCTTGGGGAGCTTCGATGAAACAAAAAACGAAAGCGCTTTCCAATTCGTCCATAGGAAAGATGCAAACCCAATTTGCTGGTGCCTCCTGGCGCCGGCGGTCACTGCTCCATCGCCTCGCCGGGCGCTCGTACCAAAGCACAGCTTGACAGGCGATGGCTGCTGTGCTGTCACCTAGACACAGCCCTGCTGAAAGGGGAGGTCCCGAAAACGGGATGTGGGTGCTGCTCCAGCACCCGTTTCCTCTCCCTTGCCTACCCCCATCCCCCCTAAAACGTCACCGATTTGGGCAGCTTTGCCAGGGGAGGAGAGCCTGAAAGGAAACTGTTCTCTGAGCGGGATTTGGCAACCTGTGGTGGTAATTTTGGTTTGGGGCTCAGGGGGGGTCGTGGGGCTTTCAGCGCGTTTAATGGTTTCTGGAGGCTTTTTTGGGCATCTACCTCCTCTGGGTCCAGCGCAAGAGGTGGTGCCGTGGGGGTGGCAGGCAGGGGACGTCCAGTCTCCAGCAGGGGCAACGCCACCTGCTTTCTGTTTGAGAAGTCCTGCTCTGTCGCATGGGCCAGGTGGAGGGGAGTGGTGGTTTTGATAATGGTGTAGGGGCTGTTCCCCTCCACTGCAGGGGATGGCGCCTGCTGGAAGGGGCAGCCCTTGCCCAGCCCTTCTGCCTCCGACTCGCTACCGGACAGGATGGGCACGCTGCCACCAGCCAGGCCCTGTGCAGGCAGTGTCCCCAAGCCCTCCGGCCAGTGCATGGGGCTGGTGGGGCTCCCTGGCCCATTCTGCTGCAGGTTGGCAAGCTCCCCTGTAGACGCAGCTTTGGACGCCAAGCGGTTCCAGTCCGTTTTGTTCAGCAGCGCCGCTCTGCAGCGTTTCTCGGCCATCTCCTCCCCGTGCTTGCTCTCGGGGGACCCGTCATGCTGCGATGCACTGGAGAGCTCCTGCCAGCTGCCCGGCAGAGGATGAGGGGGTGCATCAAGTGCTTTCTCTTTGCAGACAGAAGATGCTTGTTCTTCCACCGTCAGGGCAGCAGGATTTGGCTGCCATACCGCGTGGTCCGCAGCAGAAAGCTCAGCGGTGCTTGAGTCAGGAGGACTTGGCATGTTTTGGAGAGAGGAGTCCGAGGAGCCATGCTTGGCTGGGGCAGGGAGGGAGACTGACTCGTGATCCACCATGGCATGGCCGGGAACGAGAAGAGGCTGCTCTGGAGGCAGGAGGTGGTGATGGGCCTGCATTTCATTTGCCTTCAAAAGAAACGGCTGCTGCCTGTCCTCGGTGGGCTCCACCCGACCCTCCTCTCCCAGCTGCCCCTCACCAGGAGGATGCAGGTTGATGTTTGTCGCTTCAGCTGCTTCACCCTGGAGGGTGGGAGTCCTCTCCTCCACCACTGTTGTCTCTCCTGGTGCCCCGGGACCTCTGTGGGGATGGGGTTCCCTGTCCGGGTGGCGCTCGCCCAGCTGGCCGTTCTGGCCGTTGGCTGCCACATTGCCTTTCAAGGCTACTGGGTTGAGGGAGAGCTCCAGGCCCAGGGGTTTCCGTGGGAATTCCTCAGGCTTTGCTGCATTGGAAGCAGAGAAAACAAAACAAAAACCCAAACTGCATCAGTTTGTTTTTGCATCCGGCATGCCCTGACCGTGGGGAAGGCAGATGCCGCACCCAGGGGGTGCCAGCCCTTCTGGGCTGCCCTGGCTCCCAGCCACACCAAAGGGATGCTCTGCTACCAGGGGACACGGGTACCACTGGCCTTTCCCGCTGAGCTGCCCACCTTCCCCTCTACCCACCTGGTGGGGGGAGGTCAAATTTCATCTTGCGCAGCTCGGTCATCGACACCTGCAGCTGCTCGATGACAGCATCGTCCTCATACTGCAGGGAAGCAGCAACTTTCTCCTGCAGAAATTCCCGTAAATCTTCCAGTGACATCTTCAGCAAGCGCTCTGGGGGATGGTAAAAAGGAGTAATGGTAGTGGCACAGCCAAATTGCAGGGTAACATGAATTGCTTTGGTTTCATTTAGGATTCTGTTGCTGTTCCCACTCTGGGACAGGACAGCCTGAATGTTTTTGTCTCTCTCCCACCATCCCACTGTTGCTCAGGGTTTTCGATACATTTACATATCCATACCACCTCTGGGCAGTAGGCAGGACAATGGTGGGGCTGGGACATGTGCTGAGGAGGATGCATGTTTTAGGCCATTTCTGGAAGTTCTCACCAATACCTCTAGGAGGAGGAAAAGCTCCATGAGATAGACCCTGAGCGTCAGACTGAACAGCCACTGCTGGCAGCTGCCACTGCCAGCCAGGGATGCCAAACTGCACCAGCCAGCAGGCAGGGATGCAGACAGGGATGCTCACCCACGCCAGGGATGCAGAGAAGGATGGGATGCAGGCAGGAATGCCGATCTGCACCACATTCCTCAGGGAGGAGAGATGATTTCACAGTCAGGCTAAAACTTCTGCCTGACTGCCAGTTTCCCAGTCTTTGCAAACAAATGGGATACTTGAAGATGTATTTCTGGATAGCCTGTTCTTCATTCAACTGAAGGAAGAGCAGGGTGGCTGTTTGCAGAAGCCAACACACACAATCCCATAACCCAAAGCTTCCCAGCGTGCAATATCAGCATCAGTCCTGTCCCACATTAAAGACTTAACAGGGCAACAAAGCAAAGCTGCTAGCTTATGGGAGTGGAGGAGTTCAAAGTCTCAAAGATCTCGAGGTAGAAACATCACTGGCTTAATTAATGTTATGTAAGAAAAACAGGTTGGTTTTTTTTCATTTTAGAAGTATATTCATGGATTTACTTCTCCCTCTACAGCCTTTTCAGCTGAACTGCCACATGGAGCTTTGCAGACAGATGGGTTGCTGTCTGTATTGCCCCTAAATCTGTGTTGATAAAAGACATGGGGTGCAGCATGCAGAAAGAAGCAGCTGGGAGCGTTCCACATGGGGTTTGCTATCCACTGAGTGCAGGATTTCAACCCTTGTGTCATTTCATTTCTTCCCCGAAGCATCAGCACAGGACTGTGCCTTTTGGGGCCAGCACAGGGCAGCAAGCAGGCTGGTGGTGGCCAGCAAGGCTTTCTGGGTCAGCAGCACAAGGGTGGCTCAGCACGGTGCCACCTCTGCTATACGAGATGTGCTCTGCTGGGACCTTACTTTTGTGCAGCTTGAGGATGGTGTAAGCCATGGCCGTCAGCACCCGCTCTCCTTCCAGGATGTAGATATCCCACAGCCGCAAGGTGAGGGTGAAGGGGGTCTGTTTCAAACACACAAACAATAAACCAGCTCGTCAGCACCACACTCGCTAGCACTGACTGATGGGATGATGATACAGAGCATCACTATGTTGCCTTGCACCAAAATACACAACAGGGTGAGGCATTGGATGTCCAGGATTCATTGATAACACAAAACCGTGTTTTAACACCTATGGTTTTGCCTTAAAGCCTTGGGTGACGGGAAAGTACTTAAAACCCAGCCACGAATGCCGAAAAAGGAGAAGCTTTCCACACAGGCATACCAGCACATGGATTCCCCTACCCTGGAGGGAGTATCATCATCTTTCAGCCTTGTGGGTGCACAAAACCCCTCCTCTATCCATACAAATTGCCCAAACAGAGGAAGGGCTATTTATGACCCAATGGTGCTTCACTAAGCACTAAAAAAATCACTCCTTTGGTGTCTAGAAGAGTGGTCTTCCTTATACACAGGCTTATTTCTGCCTGCTAGAAAAACCTCTGCAAACAGGATTGAACCAATAGCCAAAAGGATGCAGCAGCCCATCATCTCCCAGCAAAGATTTAAGGCATCTCACCAACACAGAAATTAATACGAGTTCTACTGTGAGATTTAAGTTCATATTTAGGATGCTGCACTCTGGAGTTTGGCACAGCTGGCTGTTGGCAGCTCTTTTACCACCTTACTGGAGTTAAATGGATTTTACATTTTACGCAGCTTTTAGTGACAGACTGCAAAGCAGTGAGTTCCCTCTCGAGGGAAAGAGGTCATCCACTCTTTTATAGAAGGGGCAGCAGAAAACCGAGACTGGGGACACACAGATGTCCTAAACATTAGCAAGTCTGGATCTTGTGATCATGTGTGCAAGCACAACGCTGCCCCTAAATATAAAGTAGTCTTGGCTCAGGACTGGCAAATTAGCTCTGGACAAATCAGGGTAATTTTCTCACGCTTTCATGTGTCTCCAGTGCTGAGCCCGCTCCTTTGCCTGCAGCTGCTACAGTGCTATTTGTTCAGGTTTGTGCCTTGAGCTCTTCTTCTCCCTACACTGTTTCCAGAGCCAAAGTGAGGTTAATTGCCTTTGCAGCAGTGCCAGTGGGCAAGAGAAAGATCTCTCCTGACTTTGAAGCTTATACTACTGCTGCTGAGCCGTCTCCCAGCGACTGCTTGTGATGAGGCAGCAGGAATTGGCTTGTCACCAGTGACATGCAGTTATTTTTAGCTTCTCCCTCATTAATTTTTTTGCCTAATGAAAATGTGCATAATATCCCACCTTATAAAATATTAACAACTTCTTCAAATTATGATACTTTTCAAAAAAACAGGCAGATTAACTATGCATGCAAGCAGCAGAGCAGCAAACAACCTGCAGAGCATCCTCACCCGGTCAATGAAACACTGCAGGAACCACTTGGTTGTGTAAATCCCCGTAGTCATCTGCTCCTTGTCCTAGGAGGAGACAGCAGAGAGAGACAGACGTTTCACCAGGCTGGCTGCTGGAGGTTGAAGCAACTCATAGGGCTTTTGGGGAGGTCGGTTGGTTGGTTTATTAATGCTGGGGTCTGAGTATAGGATCTGGCTGCCATAGGATGGCCTGACAGACTAAGGAAAACTCTTAAAAACCTCACCAACGTCACCCCATTCTATGACTTTTCCATCCCTGTCTGGTGCCTGGCACAGCGCTCATGCACAGCTTTCATTTTCCTGGCAGGGATAGAAAGAAATGCATGGGATTAACGGCCAGCTCCAGGCTTTGCTTTCGGCTGGTGCCGGGCACCTGCAAGCCTGGGGAGCCTTTG
This sequence comes from Limosa lapponica baueri, assembly GCA_002844005.1. NCBI lineage: Eukaryota > Metazoa > Chordata > Aves > Charadriiformes > Scolopacidae > Limosa > Limosa lapponica. Next base: position 832,386 of record KZ505696.1, read on the forward strand.
GGAGCCAGGAGGCACGAGCAGCCTTCAGAGAGTTATTCCCATCCTCCCCACCCAGGCTTCCCCACCTCCATGACTATAATTAAGTGAAAATCTGCCCTGGCTGTGTATCACTTATATGGCCAGGGCTGGCTCATTTGCAGCATGAAGCCAGAGCTGTTGCTGCAAATGAGCAGTAATCTAAACAGCTTTCCCTGGAGCCGGGCCACTGAGCCCCTTGGGAGCACAAGAAACCTTCAGGAGTTTGGCCACTGAATAGCAACTGTCTACAGCAAATGCAAGGGGAACAAGGGACAATAAAAAAAAGGGAGCAGGTGTTGTGAAATAGTCGCCTAGACATTAGACTGCAGCTGATGTGTCCTGCAGATGCTCCTCCAGCCACCAAATGGGCTTGTACCATCTGCTGGAGAAAAAAACAACTGGACATGCCCAAGCAACAAAACACACTGCAAATCTTACACGCCTCCTGTCTTTAAGCAACAGCAAAGCCATCAAACACAAGCACTTGGGGCTAATAATCCAGTCCAGCATCATCACCCCTCAGGCTTTGCTGCCATAAGCAACAGTTCCTTTTGCTGCAGGCTCCGTGAGCCTTCCTGCCTGGCTTTCCTCAGGAAGCCTTTGGATTTTAGCAGTCCCTACGCTAATGATGGTAGTAGCAACCAGATGATAACCATTCGCCTCAGTGAGATTCAGGCACTCCATTTAATAAATGCTTGCCTCTTAGCCACTGAAGCAGTCCTACATGGTTAGAAATACGTTCAGTTGTGCATCTGTTTGGGAGAACATTACGCTAATTGCTTTAGCATTAAAACACAATATTAGTATGGGGATACTGATAGCAAAGAGATACCATGTGCTTCTTCAGTTTGGGAAAGAGTTTGCTTAAAATCTGCTCGTGGTGAGCTTGAAATCTCTGCAGCTTCGGGAACCCAGGAATGAAGAAACCTTAATGAAAAAAGATGAGAGAAATAAAAAATAATTATAAAAGCTCTGGAGCAGTCACGGTGGCAGCCCAATTTGCTAGCAACTTATCCCTTTGCGTTGCCTGTTGAAGTCGGCTGGACCACAACGTGCCCAGCTACCTCCCTTGGCATCCCTCTCAGAGCCTACCCTTCACCTCATCTACATGGGCAACAGCACCCTCAGCACCAGCCCCAGCTGGTCCTCCTCACCCCAGCCCCACAGAGTGGACCCACTCACCTCCCCACTGCCTGCCTGCCTGCCTGAGACCTGGCTTGGCCAAGACCTCTCTGAACACATCTCAGTGCTTACCACAGTTCAGAGGAAAGCTGAAGATGTTTGAACAAAAGCTTGTGCAGCGCCCCATAATCTAGCAGGATATGCATTTAAGATTGTCCGGAGATATCAAGCCAAAAGGCTTAGCCCTCTGTTCATAAAATAACGCTGCGTGCATAGATTACTGCTAACAAGTAAGATGAAAGGATCTTTAATGTGTCTGAAGTAAAATAATACAGCACATTTTGTGGAATTACATCTTCATAAAAGCACAAGGGCATGTAGCTCGTGGCACGCTATAAACGGGGCATTACATGATGCTGTTGGATGTACTTCTGTGAGACTTCTTAAAAACTCGTAACCTTGAGTTAATTGATTGCCAAGGGCAAGGCACTCCAGAGGGAAGATAGCACCTCTGTGAGAGTGTTAATTACTGAGTGCTAAAGCTCAGTGCCAATAAACCACATTTCTCTCTGATGAACTTGTCTGCCTCCACAAGCAAAGTTCAGCTCCATAGTCGGGTTGCGTCGGCACATAATTAGGCCTTACCTGCTCTAAGCAACTACGTGAGGGGAAACGAGGCTCTACTGACTAACCTAAACAGCCTTCCCTCCCATTGCAAGAGGCCCCATCTGCATCCCGCCCCAGCCTTACCGTGCATGGCATGCCGCTGGTTGGTCAGCAGCTGCGCCAGTGCCCAAAATGCGTCCTCTTCGTTTAAGTACATCAGGAGGATGGCTGCGATCTGGCTCATGCCTTGACAGTAGCTCACTTCCTGCAAGAGCCAAGAGGAGCACACATGCTGCCACGCCGTCAGACCCCACCATGATGCTGCAGCAGCAGGTCAGGCTGCCTGTGCTTCCCTCTCTTTCAAGGTCTGTCCTGTTTCAAGGTCTTTATCGATTGTGCACAAATTCACAGCTCCCGTATGTCTACAGCATCTAGCATGTCACTAACTCACAGAGTGGTCTGGGTTGGGAGGAACCTTTGACGATCATCACATCCAACCCCCCTGCCATGGGCAAAGACATCTTTCACTAGATCAGGTTGCTCAAAGCCCCATCATACCTAACCTTGAACACTTCCAATGACGGGGCATCCACAACTTCTCTGGCAACCTGTTCCAGTGCCTCACCAGCCTCATTGTAAAAAATGTCTTCCTTATGTCAAATCTAAACCTGCCCTCTTTCAGTTTAAAACCGTTGTCCCTTGTCCTGTAAGTACAGGCACTGGTAAAAAGTCTGTCTGTCTTATAAACCCCCTTTATATATTAAAAGGCCACAATAAGGTGTCCCCAGAGCCTTCTGTTCTCCAAGCTGAACATCCCCAATTCTCAGCCTTTCTTCATGGGAGAGGTGTTCCAGCCCTTTGACCATTTTCGTGACCCTGCTCTGGACCCGCTCTAGCAGGACCTCCAGCAGGAGGTGAGTGGCTTGCAGGCAATGCCACCCACCATGCTGCTCCCCCCACCAGCCCTGCTCAAGCCTGGAGAGCGAGGGACAGAAACCTCAACATAAGAGGTGCTTGCAGCTACTTCAAGGAATAGGGAATGGGATGATAAGTAGCATGTGGTTCTGATACTGGTTTGGGTTCCTTCAGCCACTTGAGCACTGAAGTAATTAAAGAATAAAGAAATCTGGTAAGCATTTTTCTGGTATGAGGGAAGGCAGGGTCTTTGTTTCCTTGACTACCCTCCCTGAGCATCTTCTCTGCCTTCTGGAGTAACTGTCCTCTCCTGGAAATGGAGGCAGTAGGTTTAGCTGCTAATTTAGGCTTATTCTGCCTGTGCCCTTCAGCTAAAAAATGACTGGTTCGCTGTAATAAATCACTGTTTTCAACAAGGATGCCATTCAGTGTATGACAACAAGTCAGGAACATGACAGACCTTCAGCCAGGAGGCTAGTCTTCCTGGATAGACAAAGGGCAATCCCTTGTCTTTGCTGATACTCGCCCAAATAGCATCTGCCAGGTGTCACTTACCAGGTGACAAAATGAACAAGGGAATGAAACAACTGTGCAAAGAATCTTGTGCTGCCTGTGAGTCTTGCAGCTGTCGGTACAAACCAGTATTAGGACTTAAAACAGGAATAACCACTGCCTAAATGTGGGTGTATGTGTGTGTATATATATATACACACTTACATGTATACACATACATAATTGTATATAAAGCTTTTTAAAAGGCTTTATATAGAGATATATTTATAAAAAGCACAACGCTATTCACTTTAACTGGACTAACTTACTACTTACGGTGTTATAAACTGAGTATGCTGACAGGACATGGAAGAGTGCCTGTTGCCTGGAAAGAAAGAAGGATATTAAAACACCTGATCGCGAGGTCTCCAGCTTCTTGTGCCCACCAACACGTACGCACAGAGAGCAAAGGCTCTGAAAACACCCAGACAAATGGTACTTGTGGCTTTTGCAAGGAGCAGGGCTCACAGAACCAGAAAGCACCTTGATGGGCAGGTGGGATGGGACGTCTTTCTTCACGAGGGAGTCAGTCAGCAGTGGCCCCAGCAGAGCAGGGCTGAACCAGCCTGCTCCATCAGCAGGTCTCCTGGAGAGACATGCACATACCCACACCTGCCAACACACTTGCTCTTCAGGTCTGGAGTGGTGGTGGGTTTTTAATAGACTTGCAACCACCCAGGCATCAAGCATTATACCTCCTGGGGGAAAGCACTGCCACCATTTTATTAGTAGGCCCCTTTCTCCCTTCCCTCCTTGCTAAAGGAGTTAGATATGCAGTGCATGCTTCCTTGCAGATTGTACGTCTGTGTAGGGCAGCCATGTGTGACTCATCCAAGCCACTTTGTCAAATCTCTCAAACGCTGTCTGGAGTCCACGTACACCCCATCCCACCCAGCTCCCGACAGACCCACCCCAACATCCCAGCCATCCCAAACCAAGCCCTCTGCAACTGCAACCCTAGTACCCTGGGGGACAAAGCACTGCAAAATACTGATGCTTGGCTGAAGAACTGGGGCTGAACGTTGTTCGATGAGAGATTCAGCAGCCCCACATCTGCGGGTGGTCCCATGCGCTAATGGTTTGTGGAGCAAGCAGAGATGGCTTTGCTCTCCTGTGAGGTCTCTGAGCCAGGGGGCTGGTGGCCACCCCAAGCCATGGGGGCTGCTGTACACCCCATCCAGCTCATCCCACGCACACCCACCAGCACCGATGCCCGTACAGCCACACGAAGCCTCCTGTACTCACTTCACTCCGTAGCGATCCCGAAACATGATGTGGTTTCGGAAGGTGCGGTTAACGTCCAAATCTATCTGCTTGATTTCCGAAGACAAGCTCTTTGCTTGTTCTTTCATTTGCTGGAAGGGAGAGGGGCAGAAAAGAGGAAAGAGTCAGACACCATCTCAGCCCACACCTCTCTCCATGCAGCGAGCAGGCATGCTCCCTTACAGCAGGAGTGGCAGCTTGTCAGCTGCACAGAGCTATCGCAGAGTGACTAGGTGACACTGGTGTCTTGCAGTGAGCAATGATCTGCAGCCTGGAGGTGAATCCCCAGCCCCAGGGAGAAGAGGACGACCCCACGCTCACATGCTACGACAGCAGCAGCTGCCAATCCAACCTTTGCCCATCTTCCAATGCAGATACCAAGTTTTCAGGATCTAAACTCTTTACAATTAAATTCCACTCTGATTTCTTTTGATTTCTTTGAGGTACACGGCCTGGCTGTCATAAAGCATCGACATCTCTAATGGTGCTTAAGGAACGATACACTTCTATAACCAATATGCAGACGTAAGCACCAGGTCCCTGAGCTTTTCAGAGGCTCAGTCGTAACAAACTGTGACAATGGACTCTAAGAAGCGATCTCCATCTACTACTTCCACTGCAGAAGAGATTTAAGGAGTTTCCACTAGAAAAGCGGTTCTGGGGTATTCACTGGGACTGCTGTAAAAGTGGCAGAGTCCAGAACAGAAGCTAAACTCAAAACCAAGAATCTCCATGTTCTTCTCATGCTGGCTAATCATTTAAGGCAGCATCACACAGCCAAAGGAAATTCAAACCAAATCTAAGCCCACCTCAACCAATTGCGCCCTCAGAGTCCCAAGCTCAAGATGCTCCTTGGAGAAATCCCACTGCAGTCCTATTTGTAACCCACTGTTCAGCCCTGTGCGTGCAGGCAAAGACCATTATGCCATAGCCAAGCATCTCATCTCACAGCCTTTAGATACCACTGGTGATCATGCAATTGCCCTCCTTCTTTAGTATCTCCAGGCCTAATTGCATTAATAAAATACATTTTGTGGCTGTCTTCAGGCAGCCTGAGATTCACTGGCAGGTTAGGGGCAGCGGAGATGAGCAGCAAGCCCAGCTTGTCTGGAGCTCAGTGTCAGGACCCCTCCTTGCTCACCACAGGAGACAGAAAATAGCACATCTGCACAGATACTTAATCATCTAATCATCTGCTCCAGCAGCTGCCATCCTACAAATGCTTGTCAGCCTGATACAAGGTGCCTCCAGGCTGCTGTTGACCTCCTGAGGTGGCCACATCAGCTCTGGAGAACATCAAAATGTCATTAACACTCAAATGTGTCCCGCACAGCCAACACTTAAGCCAGGCACAGCATCTCGGGAATATTAACTCCAACCTCGAAAGCAGCTGTATGGAGAAGAAACACTGCAGGGGCTATTTTGAATTATTGCCTGCACAATTCCAATGACAATGGAGTGAAGACCTGATGAACAACATCATTTCCCTGCTGCAAATTCTGTGCTCTCTGCATCCTATAGCTCCTTGTCCTCTATAAAGCTGGCAGGCTACCGGAGACAAGATGACTATTCATATGCACTGAGTCACTTCAGTTCAAATTTCCCTGCTAAAGGCCCTTTTGTTTTCCCTACTAGAACAACACAGAAACCTCCCAAAGACTATAAAAACCCCTACTTTGGGTGGCAGTGGGGTCTTAAATCACTGCACCTGAAAAACAGGTAGGTTGCACAGCACTTTGTCACCTCCATGCACCCAGGAGGCTTTATTAGTTCTGTAGATGGTACACAAGAAGCCCGGGATAAGTTGTTCTCCTTTTTTTCCCTTCTTTAAGTAACCTGGGGACTCCACAGAGGCTCCCCGAGCTCATTAGCACCACAACACCTGCAAGCCTGTGGCAGAGCAGAGGCTGAGAAGCTGGAGGTCCCATCCCAGAGACATTTTACAAAGCAGAAGGTAAAATCCACGATGCCTCTGCTCTGCCCCATGATCAGCACGTTTCTCCTCCTGCCTTCTCAGCTCAAGTCCTCTCGGTTGTAGCTATAAATCCCAGAGAGGCAGAGCATCACACCCAAGTTGAAACCAAGTGTGGCACATTCCACGGTAGCCTCCGGGCTCCTGCAGCATCAGGGACAACTGAGCTGCCACAGCTTTGAGGAAGACTCAGAGACTTGCACGGAGAGGACTTGGAGGACAGCTGGGATAAGACAAAGCACTTCAGAAGCAACCGTGCCAGGCTTTTTAACTGCATCACTCTAGAGACAACATGGACACAGGGAGCAAGGTACCCTGCTTGGCTGGAAAAGTAGCTCCTCTATCAGGGACAACTTCTATACAGAGGGAGCAGAGGGTATAAAAAAAAGATAAATCACCTGGCATGTGCTAGGCGGCACGCTCAAAACTCAAGGCACATGCAAAAGCCAGGCTTTTGTGCCATGGTTCATGTCCCAAGGAGAAATAAGGTGGCTTTGGACCCAGCCCCTCCAGGACACAGGGCTGAGGCTTGGTCCCTTCTTGAAAGCAAAACCCCTCATCCAGGACCTGCAGGAAGCCTCTTCCAGAGGAATTAGAGGAGAGCTAATTACTGGCAGCAGGTGGCAGCAAAGACGAGGAGGATTAAAATGAGTTTGTAGGGGGTTTGCATCCAGCAAAGCCTATTAGCCCTGAAGCTCCTGTTTATCACAGACCCCTCTGGAGCACAGATAAACTCCTTGGGACTTTCATTTGTTTGGATTGCTTCCCTGCCCGCACAGCACAGCTTTGAGGGAGGGAGCGTGATAAGAATCTTCGTGCTGGGAGAGCTTAGTTATCTCTGCTTATTGCCGTGAGCCCAGCCTGCCTTCCCCAAGCCCCTGCACGTGACTCCATCCCAGCAGCACTTCACTATTAACATCTACGCTTGACTAACTATAATGAGCATTAGCATCATCCTGCTTAATAGGCAGGGATTCTTAGAAACACCTGCTGGAAGCAGCACTCAGCCTCCCGCCTCCAAAATATAACTGGCTCCATGACACCTCGATCCTCGCCCGGGTATGTGATGCAAGCTAAATCATAACACAAGTTTGGAAAATAAGTTAATTATCAACAAAGGGCTTCCACACACTGCCTATGGAAAGAGGCAGCGTAAAGGAGCTGAGATGCCTAAAATAAAAAATAACAAAATACAGCAAGCCCTGTCACTTGGGTTCTTGTTCAATGCATGCTACAGAAATGTCTTATTTTACACCCAGGAATCCAATCCTGCAGCATGCATCTGGGAAGAAGCAGGCTTTTCACCTATCTGCAGAGAAAATAAGTGGTTTTTAATAGAAAAAATATTTTTATTTGATTCTTAATAGAAACTTTAAAGACAGTTATAAAAAGATTGAAGACGGAAGATAAAAGAAGCCACTTCAATCCAAGCTCTTCAAACCTTGCCAGTCAACTTCCAGCTGCACATCCAAGTTGTAAGCCAGGACCTCGTGCTCAGAAATCCTCCACAAGCTTGCAAAAACTGCCTTCACCCCTGCTTAATTGGGTTTCTTGACTAACGATACCTTGTCAGCTGGTTTAAGGCTTCTGACCTTGCTGCACGTTTCAAAACGCCCAGAGTGAAATTTTCAAGCTTGGGGTACCCCCACCCAGCACCTACCCACTTCAGGGTACTCCTGGCTTCTCTGCATCACCCCAGGGAACTTGGGGAACTGTGAGCAGTACCTCTGCTAAGCTTCCCCTCCCTCTTCTCTGCATCTTTCCCTAGGGAAAGCATCTTTGCTCATGGCTTCCAGCAGAATAAATGGAAGCAGCATGCTAGGGAAAGCAGCTGGCTAACGTGCTATAGAGTTTATCCCCTTTACGTTTTCAGTCCTCACTAATTTTCAGCCTTTCCTTCTCCAAGGTTGCAGCAGTTCACGGACAGGACTGGGCCCCACCAGCAGTGAATGTCATAGGGCACTTGGTACGCTGCTACCCTGAGAGGGAGGATGCAAGAGTTGGGTTGTGCCTCCCGCCCCTGAAAGCATCCCCACAGGTATCCCCATTTCCCCCCCGGCCCATGCGGATGGAGATGGAGACACCTGCATCTGTCACAGGTCTTACTTGCTCCAACCAGTGAAGCCCCACCAAACCCGCTTCCCCACCACCTTGCTCCTGTTGTCTTCGCCAGGAGAGCCCATACCTCATATTTTCCACTGTTCTCACTTTTCATCTTCTCAACGTCCAGCAGAAGCGACCAGACCTGGCCTCGCACCTGAAGCGGGATCCCTTTGTACACTCGCCGGCACATCTGCGGGGAGGGAAACGCGTGCAGGGTTAGCTGGTCCTGCTGGTGTCAGAAGAGATTTGCTCCATGGTTTGCTGCTGTGGACCACCAGCCATCTGAGTGGACACTTCCTCTGCCTGTGCTGGTGCAGAGAGGTCATCTCCAATCTGATAGATGAGCTGATCACCTGCTTTCCGATCGGTCACATTCTGTGCACACCAGCCTGCCCTTGGACTCCTCTCCAAGGACCACAAGCAGCACCCTTGGCTTTGATGCCCTTGATCTGACCTGGCATGGCTGTTCTTACCTGGATCCTCAGGGACTGGGAGAAAAATACAATTCCTCTTGGAGAGGAAAGCCCTTACCATGAGAGCCACAGGGACGTGTCCACAGCAGCTCTCATGGCTTGACAAGCAGCAAAGGAGACTGTGGACTACACCAGGGACCCTCCCCTGAACATGCAGAGTACTTCTCAAGCAAGAAGAGGGACTGGGGACAAACGTGCATGTGTCCCTCCTCCTGTCCTTATGTATCCATCTCACAGATGCTTCTTCCCTTTTTTTCTTGTCACAGAGCCCTCTCTTTCTAAAGAGACCATTAAATTTCAATGGAAAACAGAAAAAAGAGCTTTTGTTCTATCCCTGACTTCTCCCATTGAAAGAAAAAGCTTCATAAAAAAAGAAAAGCGCCTCATTTCTGAATATTTTCCACCCTTTCATTCATCCCACCTGTGAAACGCCTTACACTACAAAGCCAACCATGGCCCTCCTAGACGAGACGTGCGTTAGAAGACTGTTCCACCACATATGGTAAATATTTCAGTATTTCTGCTGACACGTAAAGTGTCAGTGAAATATATCTTCATCCTGTAAGTGTAATGGTCATTCAACATTTAAAACCCCATCCTCAGCACTTGCCAAATGCTTGCTCTGCCCCAGGTGTTGCTTAGCACCAGCTTTGACGGTCCAACGCATAGCCAGGATCACACCCTACAGAAATCCTTCGCAAGATCCTGCTCTCCCCCTCTCTGTAGGCACCAAATAAGAACTGCCCCCTAAAAATCATCTCATTACCAAGACGTGCCCATGGAAGGCCACCATCTGATTCAACAGCATCTTGCCTTATAAGTGGGACATCACTTGGATCACAACAATCCCAGACAACGTTACATGCTTGGGGAAGAGTGGCTGGAAAGCTGCCTGGTGGAAAAGGACTTGGTGGTGTTTATCAACAGCCGGGTGAACGTGAGCCAGCAGTGTGGCCAGGTGGCCAAGAAGGCCAACAGCATCCTGGCCTGTATCAGAAATAGTGTGGCCAGTAGGACTAGGGAAGCAGTTGGCACTGGTGAGGCCGCACCTTGAATACTGTGTTCAGTTTTGGGCCCCTCACTACAAGAAGGATGTTGAGGTGCTGGAGCATGTCCAGAGAAGAGCAACAAAGCTGGTGAGGGGTCTAGAGAACAAGTCTCATGAGGAGCAGCTGAGGGAAGTGGGGTTGTTTAGACTGGAGAAAAGGAGGCTGAGGGGAGACCTTATTGCTCTCTACAACTACCCGAAAGGAGGCTGTAGCAAGGTGGGAGTTGGCCTCTTCTCCCAAGTAACAAGTGACAGGACAAGAGGAAATGGCCTCAAGTTGTCCCAGGGGAGGTTTAGATAGGATATTAGGAAAAATTTATTCACTGAAAGGGTTATCAAGCATTGGAACAGCCTGCCCAGGAAAGTGGCCAAGTCATCATTCCTGGGGGTATTTAAAAGATGCATAGATGTAGTACTGAGGGACATGGTTTAGTAGTAACCTGGCAGTGCTAGGTTAATGGTTGGACTTGATGATCTTAAATACCGCTTCCAACCATAATGATTCTATGATCACTAATTTACTGTCTGTACACCCAGGGGAGCCACTCCTGCTCATCCAAGTTCACACGAGGAGGCATTTTGGGAGGACAGCAAACCTCCACGCCATGCTGGACAGCTTCATCCCCATGGCTGAAACACCAAGGAGATGAACAAGAGATTCCCACTCCCCAAGAGTCATTAAGTCAGGACGAAAGAAGTACAATGCATCAGGAAACACAAAATGACAGCATTACATGAACCACGTCCCTGAAGTGGTACTGGTGAGGTGCCCACAAAAGCCTTGGTCCCACAAGCACTCATGTCTTCATGAAGCAAAAGCTGAGACAGGATCAGGAAACTGGAGTATGTACGAATTCAGATAAAATCACCAATTCAGAAAAAAAATATTTATTTCCAATGGATTAGGAGAGACTGACTGACAGCTGCTGAGGTAGAAGATGATGCTCAGATATGTGGGAAGAAAGTAATTTTGTTTTGAATTCCCAGAGCTGGTATTGTCGTACTTTAATGAGTGCAGCCCTCACTGGCATATAGTAAATGTCTCTAATGATTTTCTCCACATGAGAGCGCGGCAGGAACAGGGGAGTTACAAAACATGCTGGGATGGGACTGAACTGAAATGCCTCTCTGTTATTTATCCAAGGGCTTTCCTCCTCCTACCGCCTCCAGACATGAAAGTGATAAAACCTCAGAGCCGTGAGTCATGCACAGGAAAAATGAGCAATTTTCTTTCGTCGTGAAACTTGAAGGAAAACAGGGAAGTTATGATTAAAAGCAGCATTAATGCTGGGATGAACTGACAGAGGGAAGGCAGCAGGTGATGGCGACTCCTCCTCCATGTGAGAAGAAGAAACAACCCTCAAGGTCACCATCTTTGGTCTCTTATAATCCACTCAGCCCTTACAGATGGGCAGAAAGCACCTAGGCCATGCCCCATGCAAACTGATAGACAGACCAACGCACAGCAGGAAGAACAGACATCATCCTGTTTCACCAATGGAGATGCTGGTGCCTGAAGCAAAAGCTCAAAGTGCTGTGTAGAAAGGTGGTGTCAAAGCCAAGGACCGAACCTAAAGCGTTTAAAACTTGCTCCAGGTTTTGCCATAGGATCACATTCCCTCTCTCGGTTTTAACATGCAAAGCTCACAGCACAGAGGCCATTGTCACCCCATTCCCGTCTCTCCACTCTCCATGTACTTTCTTTCCAGTGATGGAATGGGGAAGACTATAGAAGTACAGACCCGAGCTCCATCTTCCTACATCAGCGATCTCCTCTGAGAAGTACCCAACCAAGTGCTCCAGGTCTTTAGATAGTCGGGTGAAGTCACTGCCTTTAGACACAGGACATCTTTTTGCAGTAGTTAAGACACTGAAGTTAAAAAGGGTTTGGGAGGGGTGGGTTGGTTTTTTAAAGCAGAATATACACATTTCAGCCAACTTCCACATTTTGGAGCCTGTCACTGTTAGCTTCTCAGCCATGCGTATGGTCTACCAGGAAGAGACTGCAGGATTAATGCCCCAATTTTGGGTATGCGTGACAAGTTCACTTTCAAGCCTCTCTGGATATCCACCATATGTCTCCAACACCCTGAAGTGGGATACAATCCTCCTTCCTCAGCTCCTTTAGGCCTCAAAGAGTAACCCTTCCGGAGAGGAGGGATTCCTTCACTTCCTCCACTAGTGATGTGCTGGGGGAGCTGAGCTGTAAAAATCTTCACCTGGAGTAGTGTGTGAAGTCTCCACCACCACCACCCCCCCCCCCCGCCCCGGAGAAGAGGACTTCTTTTTTGCACCACGAAGCAGGTTGATTGATGATGTGGCCATGCAAGACACTTGGCAGCCTGGACTTTGCTGCACATGGTTTTCTTTCTGTATGGATAATGGTTGCTCCCAACTCAGCTGTTGTCCCTGCAGCTGGAGCCCTGGCTATGCTGAATGGGGGGCCAGCAGGTCTGCGGGGGCTTTGGCAGCAAAGGAGGGGCAAATTTAAATCCTAAAGCCAATGTGTCGTGGGTGGGCATTTACATTTATTACCAGGGCAACCTTTAGGGGAGAGGAAAATGCTACCCGCCTTTCCAAAATGGCAAAAACCAGCAGCAGTTCCCAGGCACAATCCCCTTTCTTTCCCATGGCATTCGTGGGCAGGAGATCTGACTTCAGCCGACCCCGAAATGACAAACGTCTGGTGGCTCTCCCCAGCATTAGCAGATTATTTGCTCTTGGGGGTCCGTGTCAGTCCATACAGAGCCCCGATTCATCCTAAACCGCTTTGCTGGCATGCACTGGATTAAGCGCCCTGCACTCCCGTGACCTTCGCAGAGACAAGGCTACCCCCGTGCACAAAGACAGGCTTTGCCTAAAAACCAGACATCTCTTGCCGAAGACATCCCTCTCTAAAGGTCCCGTCCCACACAGCCAGCAGCAAGCAGCAGCTTGCAAATGATGCAGAGGTCACATCCTCTTCCCAAGACTGATAATTCTGGCTGAAATCCACTTGTTTCAGGGCTATGATGAATAAATTACCCTGCTATTGGAGCACACACAGCACAGCCTCTTTTTTCTCTGCAAAACTGTGCTTTCCTTAACTGCGTATACTCTTACACGACAGAGTCAGGTTGGGATTTAAACTCGGGTTTAAAACAGCAGTGAAGAAGACACAGACCACCTGAGCCTCCCTGTGCTGAACCCTGAATTACACAATTCAGCACTTCTCTGCAGGTTTGACATACCTTAGCTCTACAAAGCAGTGTGGTCCTTGCATGGACTCCTTTACTTCCATGCCCTCTCCCTTGTGGAAGTACAGCCAGGAAAAGGCACTACTGCATCAGTCTAATCCCCTCGATGCAAAGAACTGTGCTGGTGTTGCTTTTTGTTGATGATGCTACTGAAATTAAATCAGATCACTATGAAGCACGTCTAGAACAGATACGGAGACAGATCTGATGTGGTGATGAGCTCAAGGAACCCCAGGGCATTACTTTAATTAAGATAATGCTATTTGTTGCTTATCCTGAAACAGGTTGTGCCAGGAATGATTGTAGTCATAGCTGGGCCATCCTGGGCTAGGGACTGCAAGAGGCTCTCCCCCTGAGGGTTTTTTTTCAGCCTTATTTCCCATGACCTGTGACAGCCACGACGCCCAGACTGCAGCCCGCAGCAGGCAGGGATGAACACTGGCAGCAGGTGGGGAAACAGAAAGCAAAACCTGCCGCTCTCTGGCAATGGCTCATGCTGGGGGTCTGAAAAAGCTGGTTTCTCACCCGCTGATGGGTGGTTGCTTTAGAGCCTGGACAGGTACACAACTTCTCTCCTCCTGCTGCCGTTTCACAACATAGAAGCTGAGACAACAACCTAAGCCCCAATCAGCTACTAAGATCCTGCAAAACATGACAGCCTGCTTCATAAGCCAAGAGTCTCTCTTCAAGCACTCAACACATTCAGCTGTCTGCCAGCTCCAGAACATGAACTAGGACTCGAAAGGTTGGCCCTGAAGTCCAGAAAGTCTCAGCCTGGAAAATAAGATGGGTTTCTACATCACTCATGCAGAGTCAAAGTCAGGGCAGCTTCCCTGTGAAACTGTCTGGGGTTCCTGCAAAAAGATATTTTTTTCCCCCTCTAATAAAGCGCAGTCTGTCAAAATGAACATCAAAGGGAAGGCTGCAGTCTTCAGCAAGACGTTTTTTTCAAAGATGACATCCTAGTCTTTATAAAAATAACACAGAGCTGTTGTCTTGTGACACTTGGGCTTCCATCACGTCAGCGAAGTGCCGAAAACAAACCTGAAGGAAATGTGCAATGCAGATGTGACAGCCTAAGTGCTCAGAGAGGGAACAAAACCAAC
>KZ505696.1:858039-885256 GCA_002844005.1 Limosa lapponica baueri
GCAGAGCTTCTGCTTCGCGAGACCCGGCTCCCCACGCGGAAATCATGCTGCTCCTGAGGTCTTGCTACGAGACAGGCCAGCGTCCCCACCTCCGGTGTCACAGCTGCTGCAGTGTTTTTTACTAGAAACCCAAATTGCAACCCCAAAACGGACAACACACTCAATCCGCTTGCGTTGAGGACTTCTGCTGATCACCATCTGCAGCTCCTCTCTCATTAACAAACCCAGACTGAAAACACCCTGGCCAGGCACCAGCTTCAAAACCACACGTCATCGGACTGCACATCACCAATCTTAGCCCAAATCCAGCACTTCCTTCCAACCCTGCTACTGAAAAGGAAATCAGACTTGCACTGGCAAAGTGAATTATGACTTCAGGAATGAAATTACTATCAAGCAGGATGAGCCAAGATACAGGAGATCCTGTTTGCATGTTTATTTCCTTGACTACAACAAAAACTCAAGAGCACACATACAAGTTTTGTTTTTCTTTTAAGAGTGTAAGGAGCACAAAGCAAGCTGAATTGCAAGGAAGTTTATGTTTTAACTGTCTGGGAGTCTTTGAAAAGGACTGCCCATAGATCACTTTATATGTCGCATATGTGTTACATTCAAATGAGCTCCTGTCTCAGTAAACTTGCATTGTATTTGAAACTGTACTGGATGCTGGATAAAACCACGCTCACCTCCCTTGGCAGCAGCACTGGCAACACCCAAGTGAGAACCTTGGCTGCAACTCACTTTGACGCCACCAGCATGTCCCAACAAGCCAGAGTATCCAGCATCATCACTGACGAGATCCTGCTGATTTATCAGCACCTGTACCCACAGCACACGACAGCTCTCGGAGCGATTATCACCTGCTCCAGAGCCGGTTTCTGAGTTCGGAGAAGGGAGTGTGGAAATGCAACCTGGCTCCAAGCAATGTGTCCTTACCTGAGCCTGGTATCAGGTGTCGAGATGCATCAGTTCAGCTGGAGTTGTCCTCTCCCCTGCAGGCATGTACGTGGCAGAAGCTGGCTGTCTCTGCCGCGGGGTGGCAAGGACCCCCAGCCGCCGCAGCCTCACCAGTCAAATGCCCTGTGGTCTCACTTGTGTGGCCCCAGCTATCCCCTCCGCTCCTCCAGCACCTGAGAGCCCACCAGGAGCAGCTGGGAAAACAGGCAAGGCAGGAGGCAATCCGCACGCAGGTGCTCTCTTCTGCTGGACTCACTGCAAAGGAAATGAGAAGTTGGTAAGTTTTCCAGTTCTGGCACGCCGGAGCCAGCATCCGTTACCAGCGCAGGGGGTCTTTGCACACAGGTCCCATTGAAGTGGGCAGCGAGGCAGCATCTCAGCCTGGTAGGGAAGGAATAGGCTGTAATGGGAGGCCACCCAATGGCAGAAAGTAAGCTGCGCTCATCAGCGCTGCAAGATGACCCTTGGTGTGGGTCATGCTCAGATTTTGTTGATTTGGTGGGTTTTTCAGGATGATTTTCCTCCCCACCCAGCTCACAGCATCAGCCCAGCCCTGCACGAACTTGCGCTAACACAGAGGACTTGTTATAGGGATTTTGTCTGGGGCTAAGCAGGAATGTTACAGCTACCTGACCATACATGCCAGGTACTGGAAAATCAGTCTGTGCGCCTCCAGCTGCACAACATCATCTCGTCTGGGGTGTTTGTCCAGGGATGCTCAGCTCAGACACGATCCAGCAACTGGTTTGCCGCAGGGGACTGTGTTTTAGCCCATTTTCTGGCCTGGTGGAGTGCTGGGGATGGAGGGGCTTCCCATACAGATCTCAGAATCCCTCATACCTTTGTACCAGCAGACAAATGCTACCAGAAACTCAGCAGGCAGAATATGGCCCCTGCCCAAGCCATAGGCACTGTATTACACACAGCTTCAGCCGATCTAAAAGCATGCTGCCACCAAGAAGGGATGCAATGGGGGGTTCCAGGCCGTTCCCCCAGGAACAAGCTGGGAGGAAAGGGAGAAGCAGCAAATTGGACTTTGGTCAGGTTAAGACCAGTAACACAACATCACTGACTCGCAGGATGGCACCAGCAGCACCACCTCAGCCTCCTTCCAGGACCTGCAGTTCCTCCCCGACACATCCGAACAGCTAACACAGTGCAGAGGACACCAGAGCCCAACATACAGCCACCGTTTTTTTAAAACAAGTTTTTAATTCTCACCTTAAGCAACCCAGAGAAGCAACGCACTGGTTTCACAAGCATGAAATTGAGACATCACCCCAAAGTGTGACGCTTCTGTTGGAAGACGGCAAGCACCGGGAGGGGGAAGTGTGCGCCGATGTCCGGGAAAGGAAGCACAGCTCCTTTCGTCACGAGCAGACACTTTAATAACACCACCTCTCCTCCGATCCCCCTCACGAGCACCTGTGAATGGACTTTCCCTGCTGTCACCCCTCCAGCACCCGGACATAGGAACTCGGGAGACCCCAAAGTGCAGAAGGCTTCACACCCTTTCAGAGTTGGCCACCTTTATCATCAAGTAACCTATAACACGGGTTACATTACGTATACATTATCACTGAGCAGCTTACAATGGGGCTCACACATGTTATAACGCAGATTACACACATTTTCCTCTGGTCTCTCCATCTGCACCAAGCTTTTAAAGTATGATGGCAAGCTGCGGTCACAATGATGATAATAATTTGCCACTAGACTATGGCAATGCCATCAAATCCAAATACATTGACCGAGTCTTTTAGTTATAGAAATAACTAAAACACTATGTAAGGCTGCATTTGCATGCCACCCCCCTCAGCATTGCCCGCGTACACGGCCGAGCTGCCAGTAAATAAAACCTCAACCCTCTCCCCACCATCCTTCCTGTGCTCCCACCACTTACGTCTCGCTCTCGTTTTCACACGCAATTTTTTGCACTGGCCTTGGCACTCAAGTTAAGGTCGTCTGCTCAAGGTTGGAGACAGGAGAGAGGGCTGGTAAAGAGATGTGCTCTCCCTCCCTGTTTATGCTTGGTAAGCCCAGCCTTGCTGGTTCTGCAAAGCTCAGCTGTTCAGAAGACGCGGCTTTAGACATAAGCTAAACCCTCTGAGCAGAGCAGTGAGTCTACAAGCAATTCTTCAGCAGCTTCTATTTTTAGACCTCACAGTGAATAAAGGACTATCCCAAGATTTCTTTTAGGCTCTTTTTGGCAGGAACTCATCTTCTCCAGACAAAAAAAATGCAAATCAAAAAACACCAGCATAAAAATCCCAAGATGCATACTTTATATTTTTTTAAATATCATTATTTAAATGAGTTCTCATTTTAATAATAGAGAAGTGAACTGAAGAATCCAAAAGTCCCATGTGCTGCTTTGGGAATTGACAACTAATTTTCTCTCTGCACTCCCTCCTTCCTCCATTCCAGCATTTATAAAAAGGCCAGAAAAGCCAGGGCGGGGGTTGGAAAATCCCCTTTTTTGAGGGTGATGCACTGACATGGAAAGGAACTATATAAACACAGAGCTTAGGAACCGGCTTCTTCTGTTTGCTTAAGACTGGAAGAGCAGTTTACATTTCTTTAACCATAAACTAAAGGAAGCTACAACACGGTTGTTCTCCACTTAGACACGCATTCCTCTCAAAATACTGTATTTTATTCTTTTCAGTCCATGTAGTGACACCCAGGACATGCTACTCTTCCCTTTTTACCATCCCCACAGTCATTCTTGCCTTCAGATACACATGGCAATTTTGGGTAAGCTAAAAGCTCTTGTTGCATCTCCTTTTGCTATTTAAAACTTTTCCTGCCAAGCCGCCAGCTAGAGGCCACCCACACCTAACACGTGCCTGAAGCAGCGGGGTGAAGACACGTCCTGGCTGATACCTAGGATGTCACCCTGGGCACTGTGGAGCTACCGATGGTCACTAGCCAGAACCAAAGGAACAAGGATGCAAAAATAAACTATCCTGCTGCCAGCAGCCTGTGCTCTCCTTGGCACAGAGGGGCGGCATCTTTTTTAAAACACAAATAAGGAAATAACAAATGTACCATTACATAAAGTCACTGGGACAGCCGATGAAATAAACACATAGGAAGTTAAAAATCCACTAACAACAAGATGTAGCTTGTCTGTGGAAAACTTGCTCAAAACAATCATTGAGGTGAATGATTTATAAGTTATAGATCTGTAAGTTGAGTTAAAGTGAGACCTACACTGACCGTGTGGGTCTTCCATGGCTTGCCAGAGCCCCTGGCGGCACCCCATTTTTAGGCGGGGAGGCAGCTCCAGCCATTACCCTGACCCAGGCCCCGACTAATGCCCATCGCCTAGGAAAATGCGTATTTTAAATGAGGTTCTCCAAGAACCACCCTCATTCCTTCAACCACTTTAATGAGTTTACTCAGCTCACAACGCCTCCAAATACAGATCCCATGCAGTAAATTATTTGTATTTGGCAGCCTCTGCAGAGGACACTCCCTGACCATTTTGCTGGCAGTACCTTGGACTTGCATTACCTTCAAACAGCATCTTCGGACACAAATGGATCAGCTGTTGTTAACTTCTTTTCTTCTTCCATAGCCCCACACAAGCATGTCCAGTAATTAAAAACTTCAGGGAAACAAGAAGTATTTGATCCAACACTGGAAAGTACTGAGAAAATGTCTCCCAAAGCTCTTTTACAGCCTTGAACCATATGCAGGGCAGCGACAGGATACACAACATTTTTAAGGAGCATGAGAGCAATCTTTTTTAAATTATGACATAACCTTTCCCTTCCTTTTTGCTTGTTGATAACTCCTAAAATTACCCCAACTGAAGAGTCACAGGAATTTTTGCTATTTCTTTGTGCAAAAGCAACATTTTATATAAACAAGAAAATTTAATGTGTTCCCTTTGAGGAAACTGTTCACACAAGAAGTCTCCCCCTCTTCCCTTAGTGGAAAACATGTTTATAAAATCCAAACAGAGGTGAAGACTTAAGGCAGACGTAATGCTCCAGCTTATGAAACGGCAATGGTTGTGTAGGACACCCTGTTAAAAGCAGTTTGCCAGTTTAGGAGTCAATTTAAAAATAACTCAAGGGTTCTTGTGTGATTGTTTGTTTGTTTCTTTTTTTAATAGTGTTGAAATCAACATCTGTGTCATTTTGTTAGGGCTTCAAAATACATCTTGTATTTGTACAAATACATCAATATATTTGGCTGTTACCACTTTATCATGGTCGACCTAAAACAAAACCCGGCACTAAAAATGGATGCATTGAGACTGCTGGGTTTGACAGACAGACACGCAACTTTCCAGCCAGGGAAAATGAAATGGTACTGATATTTGGGAGTAAGGCATGTTATTGCAATAACAGTTTCTGTACTTTAGATATAAGTGCAATGAAATGATGCTCAGGGGAGCGGTGGCAGCACAGCCGGGCGGGTTGGTGCTGGACACTGGGCACAGTGGACACTTCCACTAAGTGTGGAAGAGGATGCGAATCTCCTGGCCGCTGGTGAGGTGCCACCCCAGGTAATCACCAGCACCAAGCAGTGTCAGCTCCCGGCCAGTAACAGCTGCCAAACCAGTGGTCCTCACAGTGCGGTCCAAGCCCACGCTGCCAATCACAACCCCATGCAAGTGTGGAACGGATCTCCCCATCACTGCAGCAGGGAGTCCCCCAGTCCCGGAACAAAGTCACTCCAGTCCCTGGTGTAAACAGGGTGGGTGTCAACAGCTGGCGCCTTTGCACACATGCTTGGGGGATAAAATGAGTCTTCCTCTCACCTCCACCAGACTCACGTTCACCCCAAAGCCCCCAACAACGTTTTTTTTTTCCTTGCAAGCACACCCTCAGCACTTGGGCTATTTCCTAATTAGCTAAACACTGGCCTGCAAAGGGCCTGGCAAGGATTGCTCATGTCACCATGCTGCTGTCTCATGGGCTTTACCACAATGGCAGCATTTTCCCCCGATCTGTGGCAGCAAGGCTGAGCCCCCAAGCAGCAGCCCTGTCAGGGAGACAGCAAAGCACTGCCACACTTCATGGCATGTACCACCATGTAACGATGTATGCCCCCAGCATCCCTACACCACCTCAAACCACTGTGAACCAGAAATTCAGGTGAAACATAACTCCCATTTTAAAAAGGTAAAAAAGGAAGACCCAGGGAACTACAGGCTGGTCAGTCTCACATCGGTGCCTGGCAAGATCATGGAGCAGATCCTCCTGGAAGTACACTAAAGTACATGGAAAATAAGGAGGTGACTGTTGACAGCCAACATGGCTTCACTTAAGGGCAAATCGTGCCTGACAAATTTGGTGGCCTTCTATGATGGGCTTAACAGCGTTGGTGAATACGGGGAGAGCCACTGATATAATCTACCTGGACTCGTGCAAAGCATTTGACACTGTCCCACACAACATCCTAGTCTGTAAATTAGAGATATGTGGGTTTGATGGATGGACCACTCAGTGAACAAGGAATTGGCTGGATGGCTGCACTGAAAGAGCTGCAGTCGATGGATCAGTGTCAAGTAGTGACCTGTGATGAGTGGCATTCCACAGGGGTCATTACTGGGACTGCTGATGTTTAACATCTTTGTCGAAGACATGGACAGTGGGATTGAGTGCACCCTCAGCAAGTCTGCCGGTGACAGCAAGCTGTGTGGTGCGGTCAACATGCTGGAGGGAAGGGATGCCATCCAGAAGGACCTAGACAGGCTTGAGAGGTGGGCCCATGTGAACCCCATGTGAAGTTCAGCAAGGCCAAGTGCAAGGTCCTGCACCTGGGTCACAGCAATCCCAAGCACAAACACAGGCTGGGTGGCGAATGGATTGAGAACAGCCCTGAGGAGAAGGACTCAGGGGTATTGGTGGATACGCTCAACATGAGCTGGCAATGTGCGCTCGCAGCCCAGAAAGCCAACTGCATCTTGGGATGTGTCAGAAGAAGTGTGGCCAGCAGGTCGAGGTATGATTCTCCCCCTTTACTCTGCTCTCGTGAGACCCCGCTTGGAGTACTGTGTCCAGCTCTGGGGCTGCCAACGTAAGAAGGACGTGGACCTGTTTGAGTGAGTCCAGTGGAGGGCCATGAAGATGATCCAGAGGGCTGGAGCACCTCTCCTATGAAGACAGCCTGAGAGAGTTGGGGTTTTTCAGCCTGAAGAAGAGAAGGCTCTGGGGAAACCTTATAGCAGCCTTCCAGTACCTAAAGGGGGCCCAAAAGGAAAGACGGGAAGGGACTCTATGAAAGAGTGTAGCGATAGAAGAGGGGTAACAGTTTTAAACTGAAAGAGGGCAGATTTATATTAGTTATTAGGAAGAAATTCTTTACTGTGAGGGTGGTGAGACACTGGAAAAGGTTGCCCAAGGAAGTTGTGGATGCTCCATCCCTCAAAGTGCTCAAGGCCAGTTTGGATGGGGCTCTGAGCAATCTGGTCTAGTAAAAGGTGTCACTTCCCATGGCACAGGGGCTGGAACTAGATGACCTTTAAGGTCCCTTCCAACTCCAACCATTCTATGCTTCTACAGGAGGGTAAGCACTAAATCTCTTTTGCAGCAGTAAAGCCTGGGCTGCGCTAAAGCTATTACGTTTCTCCTACTTCCTTCCATTGACAGAAAACAAAAGCTTGTACTGTTGCTCACCGTTATCAGAAAATATTTGCTTTCCCAGATTGTTTCTCCCCTCCTTGTTTCGGAAGGGTTTTCAGTAGAATAACAGGCTCACTCCCAACAAAAAGCAGCAGAGGGTGATTTGGGACAGAGGCACTTCAGAGCTAACCCAGCAAATCCAACCCTGACCCAGGTGCAGCCTGGTCCTGGCCTTCCCATCCCTCATGGGGACCGCATGCTCCAACAGGGTTCTTCATCATCTTACAGGTCCTTTGGAGGAGATGATGCTCCAGCTGCCTGGCCTAAAGAGAGGGCCAACTCTGCACCATTGACCCTGCCTCAAGTGGCTGCCTGTTTTCTAGCTGCAGACCATCTCCAGAAGATACTCTGCCCACTCTGAGTATCTGCTCTGTCATACTCTGAATATCATACTTCG
Organism: Limosa lapponica baueri; assembly: GCA_002844005.1. Classification (NCBI taxonomy): domain Eukaryota; kingdom Metazoa; phylum Chordata; class Aves; order Charadriiformes; family Scolopacidae; genus Limosa; species Limosa lapponica. The sequence continues at coordinate 866,038 of KZ505696.1, forward strand.
AGTATCTGCTGTTTCTCTTCTCAACACGCACTGCACTCCCTTTCTGCTAGACCCCTTATCACCATGTTTCACCCTAAAACCACCTGGATGAAACCTCCACTCTTGCTGATGCTGCTCTTTTATTCAGAGACCAAAGGAAACACTCTCACACTAGGCACTAAGCCCGTGGTGCTCCTGCCAATGAGCAATGCAGAATTAAACACAGGTGTCACATGAAAACACAGTGCCAAACTTACACTTCCCAAAAAAGCACTGAATGCATGCACACACAGTCACTTTTTATTTTTAATTTATTTTTTTTAAGCAACCAGAGTATCAAGTGTCAGGTCCTAAAACCAAGAAGGGCACCGAAAGTCCAAGTATTATTCAGGATATGAAACACTCAACTACCACAAGCCAAGCTGTCACCTTGCAAACTTCTAACTGAAATCTGCACATGATGGCTGTCGCCAAGCCCCAACAGCTTTCATACACACATGGAGGTTCCTAGACAGTCACTCTGTACCCCAAACTGATGCAAAGGAAAATGTGAAGCCAACACACTGAAGACAACAGCTCCTGCAGGAGCTATCTGCTGGTGAAAGCCCCCAGGAGGTCTCATCCAGAAGAGTAAAGATCAGGTCTTAACGCTGGTAATTGCTTTGCCATGAGGCTCTACCAAAGACTGAACAGATTTTGAAAGTATGAGCTTCAAAAAAGAAAGCCAGTTTGGCAAGTTTCTGTAATCAAGCGATGATCCATACCCTCTTCCAAGCAAAATCCTCTTTACTGTGGCAAGTTCTGCCCAGCTCTGGAAGATCATGGGGCTTGCAAGCATCCCCATTCCCCCCTAGTCCTGCTTTTCCCCACCAGCGGCTGCAGGATGTGGGCTCCATGTTTTGGGGAGCAGCAACCCTTTTTTCCTTCTGACTGAAGGCTGGACCAGTCACCATGTGCAGTGTCGACACCTTCAGTAGGCTGGGCTGTTGTTTCTGACAGTGCTTGTTAAAAAGGCACAACGGCATGAAAGGACTTGTTGGCAAGCTAAACACTCTCAGCTCAGGGAATGTTTCCTTCATGACATTATGACATTTATTGCAAATGAGCAGAAACTCCTCATCACTGATTTGGGTATTGAGAAAAAAAATAACATATAAACAAGTAAACAACCACTTAAACACCTTCTTTGTCCTTTCCCCAGGCTCAGCCTAAGCCAGACACCTCTCCAGCCCCACTACCAGGTTCAACTTCCCTGATGCCCACTGTAATGCAGTGGCATGCTGCAGAGGCTACATAGACACCTCTTGCCTGTCCTTCCTCCTGCCTGCATTCACGTGGTGTGAGCTTACTATTTACACTCAGCTTAATTGCTTTCCTCACCCAATGTTGTCAGAGGCAAGCACAGAGAAACACCTAACTGCACAGTTCACTTTGGACAGCCCGACCATCTCTGCTGGTAACTACCAAGAGACAGATAGCATCAGCAACCCAACCTGAAAACGCTCTTCCTCTCCTGCTTCTTATACCACCACTGTATGAGAAGCTTTTTCACAGCCACTTTGATGTTCACAAAAGCTCAGGACCAACTCATCTGACCCCTAGGCTCTGTGCTGGCTTTCCAGTCCGCAGGCACCAGACAAGGAGAAGCCCAGCAGCCTGTGGACTGACAAAGAGGACCTTCAGGTTTTACATGGGAATTTGTTGGCTCTCTTTATTGTTGGCTCTCTTATCATCTCAGAGACATTTGCAGGGAAGTCCCAAGTGTCTCCAGACAGTTAACCACAGCCAAAACTACTACATAAAGACCTGAAATTTAAGCTGCCATTCCTTACGCCTGCCTTCCCCTGGGATTCCTGCACTAGAGCATCTCCATCAGCACATCATTCCTCTGTCCAAGCCTTTCTCTTCCAACCTTTTAAACTTGTTGTCCAAATTCTGTTTTTTTGTTTTTTTTTCCATTCTCAAATGCTTTTAAGAAGTAGGTGGTTGCAATCTTACAGCTGCTGCAGCTGGGGGAAAAGCTGAAGCACAACACCTCCCCCAACCTAGGTGGGCACCTAGGTCCCTCATGAGGGGCACCGAAGTCTAACAGAGCACCCTCTTAGGCACCAAAATCCACCAGAAAACAGATTGCAATACTTCTGCCTCTGGGCTGCTCTTCCCTCTTCTCCTCCCTTCAGCAACACGCCTTTGGCTGAAAAAGCTTCTGGAACTACAAAACCTTTAAAGAAAGTATTGGAGAAATGTATTATTAAGAGAAGGTCATAAAAGAACAACAACTTGAGAATAGCTGCAACTAAAAATACCAGATCCCCACACCCCTTCTTTAGTGAAAACATTATCAGATGTCACTTCTCAATGGTAAAAACATGTTTGTTTGTTTTTTCACTAAGGTGGTATTTTGAACACCGGATTTTCTTGCCAGGGAACACAATAAGAGATCTTGGGAAAAGACCTTGTTTGCTGCCTCAAAGATCTCACTTTTCTGTGCCATCTGATGGCAAGATACTGTCTGAAACTGGCACCTGCAAATCTGTATTTTCTTCTAGCACAACCTAACTTTGCAAAATAACTTTCTAAAGAGAACAAAGTGTTTTGGCCACCCATACTGAGCTGCAGAGCGTTTGTGCAACATGGATTTACTTTTATTTTTTAATACTTCAGAGTATCAAGGTGGAGAACGTGGGAAGGAGATAACGTCAACAAGGAGAGCAGCAGTGCAGAGCAAGTGTTGGCACAGGGCTGGAAACTGCCTCTTGTCTGACCCAAATCCTAGGTAGGAATGGAAGAATCTGCATTATGGACAGACTGAATTGGTTACTCAGTCTGCTGCCCAAAAATCCTCCCAGCTCTAAATGGTATAATCGACGTTTAGTGGACAGCAAAACAGCTAAGATGTATGGCAACCTGATGGCTTCCTTCAACAGCAGGATGAGCAGACTAAAGGGAGTCAATTAAATGCCCCTCAGCAGAGAGTTTTGTACCATTTCATTGCTTAAATAAGCTCTGGTTTATTGATCATGTAGAAGAATACCCAGGAATTACTGCAGGCAGGTAAGGGAATGCCTATGTGAACATTTTAATAAGCTAAGCACGTACAAGGGGAAGGTTAGCACACCACAGCATGCTTTTTCCTCCAAAGATGTAAATGAAATCCAGGAATAACTTCTCCAGAAGGTCCAGAAACCTTGTCCAGGTCATACGCTTTACTTTCTAACCCTTAACAAATATACACCTTTCCCCATTCAGAAACACTCAAAAACGTATTTTTTTAAGAAACCACACACAAAAATTAATTTTGTCAGTCCATTACTTTGGCAGCCAACTCTTGCCCTGCTGTCCCCCCCAGCTACCCTCTTCTTTCCACCATAAAACAAGCAGCACATCTCACATGTGCCCGTTCCCCCTGCTTTCTGCCTGTTCATGCAGGCATTTGTACCTTTAATCCACCTGCTCCCCTGTCAAAGTTACTTGAAACTAGCCCTATGCAAAATTTAGTAGCATCAAAGACATTGAGTGTGCAAGCCTCCTCCTTCCCTGAGAAGTCAGGCAGAATACCCACCAAAAAGCATTTCAAAGGACTAACCTGAAAGTGATGAGCAGGAAGACAACCACAGCTACATTATACTGTTAAAAAGTTTGCTAAAAGAGGTGCACCAGTCTGCTGGGGACCTCACTGCACTCTCCCTGGAGGAGGAGAAGGAGGATTGGGGTTATTTTGAAGGACAGCCACCAAGCAGGACCACGGAGATGCACTGGGAAAAAGGCAGGGCTCAGCTTCACAGCCACCACCTCTCTCCATCCGCTTCAGCCCAGAGGAACTTGGAAGACGTGCCCACATGATGTCATTACTGGGTTGGCGTCTAAATAAAGGAAGCTTTTTATAGAATTTCCCACTGACAAACTTAATCCGGTAAACCCTGATAGCCAAGACTTCATCAAGCAGAAGGGACGGAAGGGAAAACAATTACCGTACCATCACCAGGGTGAGGGCAGGTGGGCAGCGTCTCAGGAAAGAAACCAAAACAAACTCAAATTTACTCCCTAATACCTGCATGTTGGACAAAAAGCATGAGTAAAAGCGATATGTAATACAAGGGAGATTATGTTTTTACACCCTCTGTCACAAGGAAGGGCAGCCTGTTTCTGCACCAGGGTAGGGGAGAGAAGCATGAAGACAAGCAGGGAAGATAGGAGAGAAAAACTTTCCTTAAAGAGAGTAAATAAAACACACTTCCACGTCAGAGGGGTTTTCCAGCTTCATATTATTCATGAGGCAATTACTGTGCTTCCTAAAAGCAAACCAGTGGTTTCTGCGTATTCAGAAGACTCTTGCCTGCAAAGACCTTCAGCTCAAATCATCAGTAAGCGGCATTTGCTGGAAGTTCTCAAAAAAAATACTAACAAAAGCAAAACCATCCGGCAGTTTGGTTGAGTTCACGTATGTCTGTATGTCATCCTCTTCTTTGTAACTCTTCATCACTTCCACAGTGCTACGGAGCAGTTCCCCTTCCTCCCTCTGCTCCTCGCTGCATCTTCAGCCGGGCATCCACATGGAGAGCAGTTGCAATAGCCTAGTGACTCATGCTGCAGTAATGTGGGTGGGAACAGCTCCCATGCCCAGCTTCTAAGGACACAGCCTTTTATGGTATTTTTAGAGTGGAAGCTGTTGTGGTTTGTAGCACTTTGCCTTTTGTCTTGCAGGAGCCTCAGAGAAAGCTCATGCTTCCCTGGGGCTTCAGGAGGCAACAGAGAGGTGCCCACGCAGGTAATGAGCAAGTCAATGCTGGGCTCAAGTGCCCAGCCATGCCAGGGATGCTCAAGGATGTCACCTGCTCTGCACGGCAGTGCCACAGCTCATCCACAGGCTCTTCCATCCATGTCATGGGTCATTGGGTGGCTCCACCACCCCACAACCTCTGAACCAGACGTAAGAGTGGAGCCCAGGTGTGAGCTATTCTGTGGGCCCCTTCACTACTGCTACCCAACTTTCGAAGGAGACATTCCCTGTGTCCCTTGAGTCTTACCACCCTGTGGCAATCTACTAACAACCTCTTCATCATCTCCAGTGACGAGCCACCAGACATATTGTTTCCACCCTTGATGGGCTGCCGGCATATGAGGAGCTGGCAGGGCTGACAGAGTCTCGTCTGTCTTCCCCCAGGGTGAGCTGTTAACTTAGGACTGCATCTCTCCAGCCAGCAGAAAATTAACTCTGTAGGATTATAAAAATTTAGCTGAAACAGGGCAAGAGGTTATTAGGGAAAAGCGGGCAGGGGTGTTGCAGAAAAGTGGCAGAAAAACCACTCTCCAGGCTCATGGACCACAGCACCTGCGACTCACCATTGGCAAGGTAATGAAGCAGGCTCAGCTGAGCTCTTTAAAATCTGAGGGTCACACGTGAGATTAAAAGAGTATCCCAAAACATTACCCCATAGGGCTTGAAGCCAAACTCCGGTTGCAAACGTGCAGCGGATTGCTTTACAGATGGCTCTCTGCTCTCCTTTGTGCCTGAAGCATTATCTGCTCTAGAAGAAAAGGGCATGAAAGTTTCTGTGTCCACAATCACAACTCCAACCAGCCGCTGATTTTGGTCCTTTTAAAGCTGTTAAATTAAAGAGGAAATTAAATTGTAATCTGCACATGCCTAAAAAGTCTAAGAGAAAAGCTACCACGATGAAGGAAAAAAGCAGTAATCAATCCCCCTGATGCAAAGACACTGACAGTAAAGGCTCTTTTTTATTCCTTCTGAAGTCTTGGGGAGCTCTGGAAGGAGTCAGCTTCCCAGTCAGGACAGATGAACGACAGACTGGCCCTACAGCCAGATTTCACCGAGTGGGAAGATGCAGTGGAAAGCTGCTCTGGAGCGACTTTTCAGGTACAAGAGACACAGCAGAGGGGAAGCTTCAGGGAGGTCCGTGTCAGCCCACAATATACCCTGGAGGTGAGCCAGAAAGATGACGTCTCTCAACAGCAGCAGCCATCCACTGCAACAAAAAATCTTCAAGCCCTCATGCAAGTTAAAAGGCGATTCAATACATTGCCCTCAGCACAGCATCCCCCAGCATCTGCTGAACAAGATGCCCCGCGCCAAGGGGACAGCCAGAGTTCCCCAGACAGACCAAGGTGGAGCCTGCTGCTCCCCGAGCGGATGAAATACATTTCCAAATACATTTCCAAGGGAGTCTTCCTGCTATTAGATAACAGATCAAGATTACAGAATTAAACTTTTTTAAAAAAATAATCACGTGAAAGGCTCCATCCTGTTCAAAGGAATACAATGAATTTCCTGTAGTCTTGCCCTAAAGACCACAACATCACACCCGATTACTATGCCATCTTACTCCTGAGTTCTGCAGAGCCAGCTTGGTCACAGGAAAGCAAAATGAGCTCTGCCTAGCCTTATTTCTCATTAAACTACTAACTGCACACAGCAGCGGCTGTGTAAGATGTAGGGCAAGCTACTTAATCTTCATTAGCATTTACTTGGACCAGCATTATCAAATTTGATTAAAAAAAAAAACACAAAAAAAATCAGGAAGAAAAACTGACCACAATAACCAGCCTAAAGCTCCTGCAGACAGAAAAGGGACACATCCAAGCCTGAACTCTGGCTCACATCTCCCACGGCAGACCGATCTCTCTGTACAAAGCCTTTAGTTATCCAAAGCTGCCATTTGTACTCCTGGGAAAGCCAGGGAAAGGAGGAAATGCCAGTTTGCCCCGACACGCTCAACTCTGCGGTTGCTGCAGGCGACTTGGTGCCGCTTTGCCCTTGGTGTGCTGGCAGAGCCCAGGGACCCTGCCCCACCGGACCATCCACCCGCCCTCGCCTCCAGCTGTGCAGCACACCTGCATTTCCCAGAATTTTGATACCTTCACCCACAAACAAGAAAGCTTTCCCAGGAAGCAGGTTCTCTGCAAACCTAAAAGCATCAGATGCCAATTCCTACAGAGCAACAACCTCCCTTAATGCAGAAGTCAGCTGGTGCCAGCGCAGCCTGGGCTTGGACGCATCCAGGCTTTCCAGCTCATGGTGCCTCCAAAGGAGCAAATCCTCCAAGGAACTAGTCCCTCTGAGCGCTTGCAGCCCTCTCCTCCTCCAGCGAGTGCTCTGGTGACCACTCTGCTGAACCCCTGGAGTCGACCAGCCTTGTGGCTTGCTGGGATGGCTGCCTTTCTCCCCCTCTTCGTGGGGAAAGGGCTGCCTTTCAAAGCAGGCTGCAGAGGATGCAAGGCAGACATGCCTCTCCAGAGGAAGCGGCATGGGCTTACAGCATCGCTTAGCTGGAGGACACAACCCTGGCTCCACTGAAATGGATGGAACGCTGCTAATGAACTTACAATGAAACTCAGATTTCCACTAGTCTTCACATAAGGCCCTTCTGAACTAGAAAGGAGTGTTTGCTGGAAAGGCTGAGCTTCTCTGAGCTCTGGTTCCTCATGAGTTTTCCCTGCTTATCTTCCTTCCCTCCTCCCAGATCTGCAGGTGGATTTCAGCCCACAGCAGCCTCTGCTCTGGCCACTTCTCAAAGCACTTGGCATCATCAGGGTTGAGACTGATGTAATGGCTACAGGAATCCTTGAAAGGAAGGGGGAAAAAAAAGAAAGGAAAAAAAAAGAAAAAGGTAATCCGAGAAATTACATCCTTCATAGGATGTGCAGATGTGCATTCCTCCCAGCAGGACCAAAATTATTTAAAATACAGGTAAAAGCCTTCTTTCCAGAAAGAGATGCAAACAGCAGCAGCAGTCCCTAACACCCAGCTTTCAAAGCCCTTTAAGGTGAAAAGGAAGTTCTTCATTGCCATCCCAACCAGGAGAAAAGAAGGGGACAGCGGACCAGTGGGCCATGACACATCTGATGCTTAGAACAGGAAGGGGGGGAAACAAAAAAAGAAGCATCCCGCTGTGTGCAGACTTAATGACCTATTGCCTTCACCAGTGCTTTGCAGGGTCACAGCCTTCAGCTAAGGATCTGCTTGGCTGGAACCAGTCCGCAAATTATATAGTAACTGGAGGCTTTAAAAGCCTTGCAAGAAAATGAAATAAAATAAATAAAAATCAGCTGGGCAGGCTCTGTCTGACAACTCATTTTTTCCCCATGCAATACAACACCACGCAGAGAGACGTGGCATGAATCAACCCATTTTGGCAGCGCACGTCTAGCCAGGAAGGGCAGGACACATCACCGTGCCAGCACACAGGGAACACCCTCCAAAGGGCTCTGTTTACCCAGCGGGAGCCAATGCAAGCCCTACACAAAGCCTGTAAGTACATTTAAAGCTCAAAAGTCATCTGAAACAGGTCCATTTTCCCCTCCCACTCCATAAATACAATCCAAATTGGGTCATCTCCTAACAATAAATGAATGACACTCATTTAAGCCTCCACTGCAGTGCTGACATAATCTAGATCCTTTCATTCTCCTTGTACTGCAAGTGCTAAAGATGCTTTTGTACATCCCCTGAAGTACTCCATTTAAAAAACCATGGTAACTAGGGCATTGCATTCAGCTGCTCTTGAAAAAAAAAGCCATTCCCCTTCCCTCTCAATAGGCTCTTGGGAGGCTTGGACAGAAAAACATCGCCCAATTCATACTCAGCTCCACCAGGATGGCTGGAGTTGAGCAATAGGGATGGGGACAAGCAAGACTACCAGGTACCACTTGGGTCTGGGATGTGAAAAATACCAGCAATATGATGGCATATGGAGAAAGAGAGCCCTTACCTGTGTCCTGCAGCTAAGCAGCACCCAAAAGTCCCATTTTAAGTCACCAACTGTGACAGCACAACTGCAACATTCTGTAGGTATATTTTCTTTAAAAACTGTTGAGTGCTCCTAAACCTCTCCAGTTCTTTTTAGGATATGACAGGATTATTCAGTTCCAGTATTTTAGCGTGACAAAGACCAGAGGAACCAAGAAGCAAGTTTTCCTGTCATCTCCACATGGCAGTAAAAGTTTAAGGGGTTTCGGTGTTTTGCTTTTTTAAATTTTTTTTTCCTCATTCCTAGCACCTCAGACGCGTGACACTTCCCTGCACGGCAGCTTTTGAAGTTTGTCTGCTGGCACCAGCTTCCTCCTCCTTTCTGAAATGGAAACTTTCAGAGGTGTGGGCACAGAGATCAGATGGAAAGAACAGGGCAGCTCCCACCAGAAAAGCCATTAACTGGGAAAAAACACTAAAAAAAAAAAAAAGGGACATTTGTCTAAGATAGAAGGCCCATTATTTGTTTTGGTTTGTTTTTTTTTTTTAAAAGAAAAACATTCATAGCTCTGCCTTCATTAAAAAAATAATTAAAAAAAAAATCACATGCATCAGCAGCAGAAAGTAACAGCTTCAACATGACCTCACTGTTGCACTATCCGTTATATGCAATTTTAGCAGACTTTTTTCCAAATCCTACTACATACTGTTATGGAGCCACATTCCAAGATGCAAGGTTCTAAAAACAGAAGCCTTTAACCACAGTGTCTGTAAAAATACCCCCCCCCAAAAAAAAAAAATTGGAAAATGGAAAACTTCAATTCCTATGCTGTTACGGAGGCTATTCCCCAAATGATGCACAGAAAGACACCTTGCGCCTGTCTGTAGGAAGGAGCACTGGATTCACGATAGCACTGCTGCAGAGGACTTCATAACAAAATTCATGCCTGTTGGACAGAGATGCAAGCTTGGGAGAAGACAGGCAGTTTTAAAGATTCAAAGAACATATTCTTAAATGGGGAAACCAAGACACGTAATCATTAACTGACTCCTCATGCAGCAGAAAATTTATTTCTTCCGGCTAACACAACAGCATCTTTGCTAACAGAGGCTGCTGTGGCGAGAGAAAGGAGAGGGGTGAACTGAGGACAAGCTCAGCAGTTAATTTTGAATTCCTCGACTCCACTTCTGCCACTATCCACTGTGTTATTTTTCCAGGAGGAAAACAGGAGAAAGCTTATAAAGGAAAACAAGACAAGAACAGTTTGGGGAAATGCCCACGGCCAGATGGGCCAGCCTAGCTCGTGTTGGACACGGGGCTGTAAAACCAGGTACCAGCAGGCCTCCGAGACATCTTGTGAGACTTGCAAAGACTGAAGGTGTTCAGAGGCTGAACTATTGTGCCCTCATTTCTAAACATAGGGCAATAATATTAAAAAGAGTCTTAAACTTATGTAAACAGGAAAGAAAGAAAAGCTAAAATAACCAGGGGCTTGCATTGCCACTGCAACATGCATGCAGCAAATAAGTAGTTTTTTTATAGCCAGTATTTAGCATTGCTTTGTTGCTATTTTTCTTGAGACTATAGAGCACTCTTCTTCATGTGAACCTTACAGGAGGAAAAAAAAAGACCTGTAAAAATAGAAAAAGCTACCACTCCTTGGCATTGCTCTGGCAGATCCCTGCTCACTGAGGCTTTTGAAGGCAGAAATTTATTATGGGAATTAATGAAGATAATTAAAGCAGAGGAGGGTGTCAGGGAGCAGCAGGTTCCGGAGGCTGCTCTCTGCCACCTCCCCTGGGATGAGTCCAGCAGCTCTTGCCTGCGCTTCCCCATCTCCACCACAGACAAGGCAAACTGGGAAGAGTCTGCTCACAGGCAAGTTTATGAATGTTTCAGCAACTGCCTCCTCCTTCAAGCATCTGCCCAAAAGCCTACCCAAACCTGGGCCCCCTGCCACATCATCGGCTGCCCTAACTAATGAGCTCCTTTGTTTGTAAACCCAAGCCTCGACAGACACTCTCTGGCACACGGGTACGTAACATGTTTGGCACCACCGCAGATGCTGACTGCTCCCAACCTACTGCAAGGCTCCTCCATCCCCTGTGCCATGCACCTTGTGGGACACCAGCCCCTTGACTTCAGAACAGCAAAGGCTGGCACTTCACGGACTCTGCTCCAGCAGGAAGGCAGAAGGTCAGGAGAAAGCTCTCCAACATCACTTGACTCTGCTTTGCAAAGCCGGACTGTGTTGAGTTTCATCTCATGGTGGTAAGCACATGTGAGCACACCAAGCCCCAGGGAAGTTTAGCTCCAGGGCCACTAATGCCAACTAAACTGTGGCAAGTCACCTTGTTTAATGCACAACATCTGTCACCTCAGGCTCATACTCTCCTGCTCCCTTCAGGGGAAGAACATGTCCATGGCATATCTCAACCTGAACAGTAGAATTTTGGTGCTGTTGCTACAAGGTTCTTCAGGAAAATGAAAAACCAAAGAAAGCTACTTGCATTTGCAGCAAGAGATGGAGAAGCCTGCAGTGCTCTGTTGCGGCATAGGGGAAAAACAGCAACCAAGTGACTTTCAGAGAGCAGATGACAGCAGCTGGGTTTTGCTGCAGCTATTGCTAAAGTACTCTCAGTCATGTTTTGGTCCCAGGCAAAGAACAAATCCCGCACACACAGCGAATACAAGCCTCACGGGAAACCATGACAGGTACAGTGGGACAACCCAAAAAGCAAGAGGAGAGGAGAATTCCCACCAAGCCATCAGCAGTCAGCCAGGGAGGCAGCTACTTCCTCTGTGCAGACCCATCATTCATTAAATTAGTCATCTTAGTGTTTGGGAACCCTTGCCATGACAAAGGTCCTTCTCAATCTGATCTAGCACCAGCCACCAGAAGATGGGAAAGGGGGAGAGTTTTAAGTAAATCCCATTGGAAAGAGAAACCAAGACACACAGGAAAAGTTTCACCAAAACCAGTCACCACCCAGTTTCTACTCTGTTGCTGTTGATGCTCCAATCCTCTCAACACGGACCAGCACAGAGAAAACACAAGCTTGGCACAGAAGTAGAGATGTGTGGGCTTAACTTCTAGCCTCATTAGTCTAGCTCCCTTCATCAGTCACCTCGAGCAAAAGCTGTCACCGTTCATGGTAACTGGCACAGCCTCCCCTTTGCCTCCAAAGTCCAAGTAATACCTCTATATGCACTGAGCAGAAATCCATAGACATGGAAAGAAATACCTATGCTGAGGGAAGACCAGAAAAACCCACAGCCAACACAGACCCGTCCTCCCCATGCACCACAGTAAATTAAGCTGCTGGACAGCATACTATCTATTGTGGAGCACAACGATCAATTCACTGGATTACTTCCATCAAACCATCTCAAGCAGTAGTGCTCTTGTATAGGAATCTGGGAGTCGGGCTTTGGATGGGTTGGATTTTTATGTGTATGGACATCAACTCTGGCAATTTTGAAGAAACTGGGCTGGTTATTTTCTTATCACAGCATTTGGAAAAATGAAACGAGTTCGTTTGCAGCTTTCATTATACTTCTGAGTGATTAAATGGGGAGAGCAGCCAACTTCTGTCTTCCTCTAGATGAACTGCTGAGATCATGCTGTTAGCAAGCATTGCACTCACTTCATTTTTAGCTGGAAAGACAGACAGCACAAAGGGATGTCCAGCTACAGAATGGAAAGACTGATAAATTGCCTAATGTTTCAGCAGGAGAATAAATGCAAGATGTGCAACAAAAATGCCTGCTGAGTAATAGATATGGGGTCACATGGGCATGTTTCCAAATTCCTTCTCTACAGTATGTTCCACAACTCCTCTAGCAAGAAAGTCAATGCAATGAAGCACAGAACACTTTTCCAACCAAGTCTGCAATTACCCTATTTTCTCCTCAGTTTGAAGGTCAGTTCTAATCCTCTTCAAAGCATGCACAAAGTATTTGCCTAAATGCAGACAACCAAGCAGCACAGTCAAGGCAAATATTAAGCTGTAGGCATCACAAAAAAGGCATCTATGTACTGAGGAAAGAAACAAAACAGCCTGCAGGAGACACTGGTGTCATGCAAACCACGTTAGGAACCATGTTAGAACAGTGAAAGACCATGAGACAGCAGACTAAAAAAGTGAAACAGAAGGAGAAAAAATTTCTTCCAAGTGACCCACAATTGGGCTGTGGCACGCGCTGCGACTCAGAGCAACTTACAGAAAGTATCTGCAAAGTAACATGCAAACTGCAGGAGAACAAGACCATCTGCAGCTGTTAAACCCAGCAACTTGTTCTACTTCCCTGAGGATCCACTCTGGTTATCACTAGGAGGGCGATACTGGCTGAGTTGGACTTTGACTGGAGCCAGTGTGGCAGGTCTTCCACTCTTAAGCCACCATATACTGGGACTGCAGCAAAGCTGGGAGAGGTTTGGGCTCCAGCATTTAAGACCTCTGTCTTAAGGCATCTTAAGGGAGCATCTCTGCCAGGGCTCTTCAATATGAGCGGACCAAGAAGGGATCACATACTTCTAACCATCCTTGCAGAGAACAATCACCACCTGCTCTTTCTTGGGCAGAGAATTTGGAGGGGAAATTTGTTTTCTCTGGTGATGCAGAGCCCCAAGCAGTGAGACACAGCACATCCTTTTTTCTCCACAGTTGTCATTCTGAAACAGAAACTCTAAGTGTTTAAATGGACAAGAACGAGTGCAGCAACCCTTCATCAACCCAAAGGCGGCTCAGACTCCAGGACTGAGATCCTCAATGAGTTGAACAGAATTTACGCAGCATCCACAACCATCAGCCCGTTACAGGAGGCACCCGCTGTCACGATTAATGGGCCACAAGCTGTACAGAGGAAATCTGAGGGCAAGGGGCATCTCCAACTGCCTGGACACCCCTGCCATACCGACCACTGCAATCTTAGATGCTGCAACAAGCAGATCGTGCTTCCAGGACGAGCTTCCAGGAAGACATGTCAGGATCACCTCTCTGCACCACAGCTTTTCCCCAGCAAACACTTACCAAAATCATTAACTGGTGGGTGATGCTGGAAGGCTTGTAAAAACTGGTGCACACAGAAGGAACAGGAAGATGGTGCTGCATCACATTGCTGAACAGAGGGGGGTTTAAGCCACTTTAATCTTCCACTTGTCTGCTGGCAGTTGAAGGACCAGGGCACTGTTTCCAAGCTGTTTCTCTGTTTGACCAAGTGTCCAAGTCAAACCCTGGCACAAGCAAACCTGCCAGGGCAGCTTCAGGTGTGTTTTCTCTCCAACATGAAAACATCTCTCGTTAACAGTGGAAATATTCATGGCTGGGAGGAAGGTGATCAGCTCCACTTTAGGGTTGCTCTGTCAGAAGATGCATGAACGCAGCAAGGTCCGGGAAGCAGTTTAATGGCTCATGCAGAGGACATCTCCATCTCCCTTGAGCCAGGAGCAGATGCAACACCAATAATACGGAGCAGAGAGACCAATGACCCTTCTCCCTGTGGCAACCAACCATCAGAACAAATGAGCAGCAACAAAAATCAGGTGGAGATTTCTTCTTCTAAAGGTTTTTAACCACTTCTGCCTCAAGAGGTGAAATCATAAGGACTTTATGCAGATCACTCAACTTGTCCTCCAAGCCAAGGCACCTTGTCAGCCTCCTGCCTCGATGACAGAAATCTTGTGTGCGCGTAAGAAGCATTTGCTTCCTGCTGTAGCTACTTTCCAACAAGGTTGACCAAATCTTCCTGTTTCTCTGAGCTCCTCCTGTACTTCCCACTCTCAGCAGCTGATTGAAGTGTTTGTGCAGACCACAAGCAACCAGGCACTCTCACAGCAGGTTACTCACTTCTGAATACAAGGAGGCAAGACTTGTAAGGTATTAAAATGATAGGTTACTAAAATTTTATGAGGATGCTCTCACCAGCTGCTGGTTAAATAAAAGACTCCAAGCTCTACGGACATTACAGACAGTAATAATTAGAGTGATGATCACAATTAAAAACTCTGGGCCAGGCATCTTTCGCTCCACAGAGAGGTGAAGAAAGCAATGTGACACTAGCCACCTTCGGAGCTGGCAGGGACCGTTCAGCAAAGGGGTGTGAAACCCTTTGCTATTGGAAAGGCACACACAGAAATGTGTTATGCTTCAGGGCAGACAAATCCCTTCACTGAGAAGGTTAAAAGCCAGACACCCCATCAATGGGGTCTGCGCATTCATGGTCCCCCAGCTGTGAGAAAATGAGAGCTGACAGCAGTGCCAATACAAACACTCTGTTCTCTCTCCTGTTCACTAGGTTTATGTGCCGACAATGCAACCCGCGGGCATATCGTACCTGCTCTTTACATTCGGCATCCAGCTAAAACAACCCTTCCTCTTGTTTCTTCTCCCACCTCGTACCAACTAGGCTTCTGGCAGCTAGGAGAGTAACCAGAAAAAAGCAGCCCTCCTGCTCCCATATTTGCAGGGATGCATCCTTAACCCAGCATTACAAATTCTACAGTAATAAAAACACTAACCTAAGCATCTCTGCCTCGTGCCAGACTTTCAAACAGACCAACCCATCTCAGCATGAAGTTAAGTGTCCTGCAGACCAGCCCTCCTACCGCACTGCCATGGGGAGATGCTCGTGCAGAGCAGCCCAGCAGGTCACACCAGCGCCGCGCTCTGCTTTACCACGCAAGCCGAAAATGGAGGCAAATGCGGGGACCAGGTTCCTTTCCTCCCCAATGTATTTCTCATCGCATTGAAACCACAATGGAGAACAGAACCAGAGCTGCCCTGGAGAGGTCCATCTCAACTGACCTAGACAGAACAAGACCTGAGACATGGTTTTCCTGCATCCTAGCTCAGCATTTTCCACCACTCTATCACCCAGCATGCTTCTGCCTAGGATTGCACCATAGGAACATCTGCATCACCATCATCGGACTATGAAATGCCTGCCATCTCCAAACTGTGGGTTTCTGGCCACAGTAGCAAGCCTTAGGGGGTCTCTGATGACTTGTTTTTTCCTCCCTCACCTATATCAGTTCATCTGAACAGCAGATGCTTCCTTTGTTAGTTTTGGTTTCTGTTTTTGTTCATAGGTTCGGAGGTTTGCTTGCTTTTCTTATTTGAGTTGCTCTTAACAAAAAGCCCAGCTCCAGGCTGTGGCGTGACCTGTGCATTAAGTGAGCTTGCAGACTGCTCTTTTTGATCTGCTAATAATGGCTAGGTCTTTTTTCTCTTCAATTCCAGGGTAGGAGAATAGCTCAGCCTCCAGGAAAAAGATTCAGCGATTTTATGTACCTCAAACCAAGCAGAGTGCTTCAGTGCAGAGCTTGTAAAACACACACCAAATCGGTGCCCTCCAGCATCTGCTCCGTAGATGGGAGCACTCTTGGGGACAAGCCTACCAAACTGAGAAGGTTGACAGGTCCTTGCCTCTTTGCTGCACAGTGTGTCCCAAAAATCCTCTCAAGAACTCAAAAGCATTCAATAAGTATCCACCTCCATGCTACTTTCATAAATTGTAATTCTAGATTTGGAAGGAAAATAATGTGCAACTGAAATGAAACAAAAGACTTGTCTTTGGTAGGGTCACGTTTCCTAGCAAAAAAGGAGGTGATTGCCCAATTTGCAGATCAACACAGCTTATAAAGTACTCAGTAAGCATGACCACTGTGACTTTTTAAGTTCAGTCCAATATCCAGGGCCATCCTTCATTAGATATATTAATAATTGAATATAATATACACAGTTATGCCTACAAGTACGCAGCTAAAAATTCACACTGTATGCATTTTGCAGGGTGTTCACATCATATCTATACATAAATCGTATTTTCATGTGTGCAACTGCAACTATTAAGAAAGCATTAGGCATCTAGCTTCTAAATTATTAATACCAACTCTATTTTCTCACACCTCATCCTTACAGCTTTTGCAATCTTATTAGGGATAGCAGGGGATTATTTTTTCATGGATACCAATCCAAACATGATGAGGGAGCAAGTACAGGAGAACAGAACTGCCTTGTACCTCTGCAGCATGTCACTCGGACAGAGCCAAAGCGATCCTCAGTAGTACAGGTACAGGAGCCATTTTAGCTACACTAGTACACTATCATTACCTCAACAGCATAATTAATTTGTTATGGCAAGGTTATAATAATAGGCTCTTTAAAAGGTGTGCCAGCTGCCAACACTATCCATATTATTTTGTATGACAAAGTGTGCCAAGCCTGATACTGTGCTTGAGCAATGGAAAAAACAGACTTTTGGGCAGATCCCCAGGACAACCACTCACAAGCAGACACAGTCTGTTTTTCCACAGACGCTGTGAGCTGAGTACACTTGCAGGCTTTTCCATACCAGACGTACAAAGTCCCTCAACTCAAAGGAAGTTTAATCCAAAGGCTTTCCATCAGGAAAGCAGGAGTCTCTTTCACAACATGTCTGCCAAGGCTCTAAAGCTAGAAAGCTCAAGCAAGTTGTGGAGTCCATGGATATTTTTTTTCCCTTTTCTATTTTTTTCCCCCAATTAACATACCAATAGCCTTGGCATCAGGCTACTTGGAGAAATGTTTTCTCTCCACACTAACACTAAACATTTATCCAAGAGAGCTTCTAAATTGAGGTAGAGGATCAGCTAATTTATACACAACCCAGCCTACCTGGAGGGGTTTTAATACACCAGGCAAAAAGAGTCAAAGGGAAACCACTGCAGAACGGAAGTGACTACTACTCATCTCATCTTGGAGGCCTGAGGGGCATTTCCAATTTTGGTGGCAGAAAGAGAAGGAAATGGCATTTTCATTCAGAAATAATATCCAGACAACTGTCTGAATTCAGGATTCAGGCACCTGTCAATGGTGAGCCCTTTGGAAAATTACATTTTTTAAACTGACCTCTAATTCTAACCAGGTTTTTCAAGGAGGAGCATAAGCAACTTCTTACCTTATATCTATGGCATTTGTGAGTAATCATGACTACACCTACCTAAGGGATGCTGCAGTGACATAGTTAGGTCCTTCATTAAATTATTCCTTCATCTAACCTACACGTAAAGCCTTCTGGAGGCTGAACACCAGTACTTTTGGCTGGTGTCTGAAAAAAGCCAAGGAAACAGCTGCTTAGAGCAACCTTAAGTGAAGTAAGATTAAAGAAGGGAAGAAGGTGCATCTTTTCCTATGGAAATAAATGTCATTACCATGCTTGGAGTATAACTCCAGGTTAATATAAGCAACCACAGAATAATTTTGAAGAAAAATAATTAAAATCCCTCTAAATCTCTGACCAAGCTTCACTTGAAAAGAGGTCAAGGGATGACACAGCAGGACACAGCCAACCCATCACCAGCAGCAAGCATGCATACTACAGCCACCCTGCCACAAGACCTAACCAAGGAAAAGCATCTCCCCAAAACACCCAGAAAGGTTTTAACTGTGATTAAAAGTACTCAAGTTTGCAGTTTTAAACACATGAACTTGGAAGAGATGCTCTGAGAAATGTTCCTCTCATGTGGTTTCTCTAACAGCACTGTCATTGCAGTATAAAGGGGTGAAACTAATTCATTCAACATGCATTTGGCCTCTAGTTGCTTAATCCAAACATTTCTCTATGACCATTTAAGTAGTCAGATGACATGGAGGCTGTTTTGAATAGAAGACGCGCCACTGGTTTCTCACATGTGGATTTTATTGCAAAATTCTGGTGTTATACTGGAAAAAAAAAAACCTAGTTCAAAGGATAAATGAGAGCAGCAACTTGAGAAAAGGAGAAAACGTTATTAATCTCTACAGGTGTTCCATTCTCACTCTCCACCCTTTTAAAAATTATTCTTTTTTTCTATCTTAAGGGGCACAATAGCTAAGGAACATGTTGTTCGTTTGAGCACATCCAACTCAGTTGGTCATCTGCTTCAAAGTACTGAGATTGCACCGTTCAAACAGTTAACACTCAGGAAGCTTATCTCCTGAGCATCAGATCACAAGCTGCAAACGCTGCAAGGTCATGGTAATTAGCTGGCGGTTGAGAAGATCTCAGTGACTTGCTGTGGGTGGCTTGCATCGCTCCCCAAGCAGTTTGCTCATCGCAGTCCTCCCACTGCCGGATCAGCAGACTCCTGGTACCCAATGGGTGGGGAGATCTTGTCTCCCTCGACAAGATCAATGTTCATTAGCAGAGAGGGGAAGAAGTCACACACATTCTAGGAGACACCACTGCTATGCCACAAATACCATCTACCCAGGCTGATATAACTCAAAGCCTCTCACCGGTATTCAGTGCTCAAAGGGGAGGGGGAAAACCCCAAAATGCAAATAAAGGCCAGTTCTCACTTAAAAGAAATTTATTTAAAAAAAAAATCTGAAAGTCATGATTGCAGCTTATTTTAAATTAGAGAAGCAAACCTAAGTGTTTGCACAGCTCTGAACAAAGCAAGGGAGGCTTGCAGATGTGCGCCATGCTGACCACAGGGTCCAGCTTCTGAGTTCAACATACGTAAAGAGAGAAACATCTTTGGTGCAAAGCTATGACAAGCCCAGTAA
>KZ505696.1:886122-906498 GCA_002844005.1 Limosa lapponica baueri
GGCAGAAAACAAGGAATGAAGGACTGATTGTGGAGAGGAGGAGGCGCCTCCTCAGCCATGAGAGTGCCTCTCCATCCCCCTGTGTCTCAGAAACAAGCTACACCTCCTAACGTAAAGTGTGAGGTCCCTCCAGAGATGGGACAACACACACGTGGAATAAATATGGGGCTGCGGATGGGAACAGCAGCAAACATCTCACCTGCCCTCCCATTACTTAAAGAAAATTTTTTGTCTGCTGTTTTGCCTCCTTCTTCCACAGATCCCTCCTTTAAAAAATCCTCATTGCAGGAGAGGGAGAAGGGTCATCTTCTAAGTCACCACCGATCTTGCAAGTTACAAATCTCGGCATATTGAAATGCAGCCTGGTAAATCACTGGGAGGCTGCACTTCTCCTCGGCGTGGTCCTCACCGTGCAACACAGGGCTATGGAAACACAGGCAGGCTGATGGCAGCACTGTCAGCATCACTGCACACCATGCATGTACCAGTCCCTGTCCTCCTAAAGCAGCTTTCAGACAGTCCTATTTCCAGTCAAAGGATGGCCAGCAAGGCCCCCAAAACAGCTACCCTAGAAAAAACTTTTTGTTAAAAAATAGGTATTTCAGGAATGAGTTAACAGGATGCCTCCTTGAGCCGGCATCTTTCCAGTCTACCAAAGCCTACCACAGGCCCCACCACAGCAATTTTGCAGGGTTAGAGAACACAAAGAAGTGGACAGCAAGCCTCAACTCCAGAAACCCACCAGAAACCTTTGCCTTCAGGTTGCCGTTTCCACCTTCTTCCTCAGCATCACGTTCCTGCACCCTGGCAGCCCAGCGTGGGACCCTCCAGCATTCTCTCTAGGGTACTTAGAGAGTAAAGTCTGACCACGGCCAGCGGTGACTTAACTCTGCTCCTCCTCTTCTTGCTAAAAAGCCAGGGGTGATGTAAGGCCAAAGATCCAGTATAGCCAGAAACCTGGAGTTCACATGGAATGCGCCATCCATAGCATCCTGGATCCCAAAAAAAGATTGAAGCAAGAGGCCACAACTTCAGTTTCATAAATCACCAGCACACCAAACCCAAGTCTTCCAGCAATGCTATTGCTCTCCTTCCCTTGCCTTCAGTTACAATACCCTCAAAGACCTAAAAATACTTCTTATTATTTAACAATCCAACAATTCTTCTGAGAGCCACTTAAGATGAAAAAACCCCCTTATCAGATGAGCTCAGCAGGACTCCAAAGCAGAGCACTGGCATTTGTCTAGAAAAAGTGGCACCATTCAGACAGTCTCAAGCAAGGAACAAAACATAGCCAAAATGAGTCTTAATGAAAGCTGTATCTTTTATCTGAGGAAAGCAAACAAGTGAACAACATGGAAACTCAGCCAAAAAGAAAAAGCAGCACAATCCCTTGTGAACTGATAAAATGTTAGATAGCCCCTTGCATTTCTAGCTTACAGAGAAAAAAAAACAGAATATCCTTGGTGTTTAGTTTCTTTCTAATTCTGGGATATGTTTTTTGGCAGCAAGCCTGAGTTTCACCTGAGGGTAATTCAAAAAGGAACATAAAAAACCCCCAATGTGAATGACAACTGAAGAGCAGCCATCTGTGTGGGTGTTTCTCTTTCCAAACCAAACTCGGAGTGAAAAGGTTTTCCAACAAGTCAGCCAAGGAAAGGGAAACTTCATCAAGAGTCGCAGTAGGATCTGCCTGGAGAGTATGCTCCATGCGATCAGGGCTAAAACTGTTCCCCCTGCCCACTACCTGCAGCCCTCCTAGATGTCCATCTGTCCACTGTTCCTTATTTTCCCTTTTAAAAACTGCAGCGAAAGCTGCTGGGAAGCGTGCAATGCGTGGCAAGTAATTACAGAGCAAAGCAGAGCAGAACAACCTCAAGGGATAAGTAGCAATTTAGACAAGCACCAAACGCTGACCCTCCACCAGGGAGGTCTACGTGAGATCCCTGCATGGGGAAGCAAATCAAAGGAGACTCACATAGGCACTGCCATAGAGGGCTGGGTAAGCACCAACTGTGAAGTGCCCAGGGGACACATCTGCATGCCACAACAGCTCATCCACGCTAAACAAAGATTTTAAAAACGGTGACCTGAACCTTGCAAAAGTCACCTCCACCCTTCACTGCAGGTAACCCAGAGACAGCCTTCCCATCACTGCAACCACACATGCAGACAGACCTTGGTTTCAGCGTTGCCACAGATGTGGCTGCTCCTCACCTGCCACTGGCTTGGGGCTGGAGGCTGCCAGCCAAATGAAGGTCTTGGCCTGCTGAAAACCCAGCACATTTGCAAGGCACAAAGTCAGGCTAGAGCAGATGGAGCCTTGAATTAGGCTGCTCAGCTTCCACCCAGCTCCTCTACCACCACTGGAGACAGGGTATTGCTTTGGACACAGGGAGTTTAGATCCACCTTTGTTCCAACCCAGGACAGCTATTTTCACAGCATCTTTGCCAGCAGATTACAATATATGCCTACATACTTTAAGCATAGTTCAACAATATCAGCAAAAATTCACTGATAGGAGAAATATTTTCCATCCAGAGTACTCAAACCTCGAGGTGGACACCTCCTCCTCCAAGCACTCACCCACTGGAGCAAAACCCTCCTTGCTTTCACCCAAGGGTCAGAAGAGTAGCTGACCCAGAGATGCCCTGAGATTCCTGCTCATTTCGTAACAAGCTGCTGTAAAAGGAAATTGAGCTGAATATGCACATGCTTGAGGTCATTTAAAGTAGAGACTGGCTCTCCTTACGCATCAGGGTTCTTCCAGCCTCTGAGAGCAAGAGACAGGAAGGGAAATATCTTTTGGGGAGAAAGCACTAGGATAGGGAAAAAAAAAATCCAATCTAAAAACAACCACCCACAAACATTCCCTGAGGAAAAGCTTCAAGCTTACGACACCTATATATTCACAGGTCATCGGGGGTATGGCAAGCATGGGGCCAACCACTGCAGCAACACTGGGACACACACACACACACAAGATGTTCTGCATCCCACATGGGCAGGGGATTTGCAAATAGGTTCACAACAAGCAGGCCCCCAAGGAACCAGGGAAAACTGAGTGGGTAAAACAATCCTAATTTGCCATCTGATACAGATGGTTTTTCAACAGGAAGATAATAACAGGTCTTAGGAAAACATAAGCCTCCCCCAGAGAGAAGAGGGTTGTTTCAGCACTTCATTTTTCCCACTCTTCTCAGGAAGCTCAGCAGGAAATGGCAGAGACTTCCCCCACTGCATAAACTCTTTTATCAGGTGAAATTAATTCCCCTGGGAAGATTACTGCTCTAGATAGTTGATGGGTGCTCTTACCTTGATTCTCATCGTGCTCCTACTCCAGTGACTGAAACAGCACTCAAAAGTTTCATCCCCAATTCTTTCACAAAGATATGTCTCCATTACCCCAGGCAAGGTATACCCACTCACATTCCCACCTAATGCAGAATACATCTAACAACCTAGTGCTACTTCCCCTCTTTCTTCTGGTTTCCACGCATTCAGAAGAAAATTGAAAATCATCTCTCTTTCCTTGTTTTCTTAATGGAACCATGGCAAAGCTGCTGCGCAATAGTCTGCTACGGCAGGGGGAAAAAAAAATAAAAAAAAAGAAGGATAAAGCAAACTGCAGGAGTTAAACTGCAGCAGCAAACAAATCATTCATGTGCCCACACGTGGAGCCAAGCCTCGTTTGTCAGAGGAGTGAGTACCAAAGGCTTTGAACACATTCACCCGCTCCCTGGTGTCATCCTCGGACGCCTGGTGTTTGCAGAATTAAGAGCTAACGGTAACAAAGATGCCTCTGTAAAAGGAGTGGTAGAAACGTCAGGGGAGATGCAAGAAGAAGAAGAAGAAAAGATCTCTGCACCTCTGAAGGGTAGCTGTTAACGCGAGAAGCCAGTTCCATACCCAGAATGGCTAGGAGCAGTTGGTGAAAGCAGTGAGGTGTATGAAGACAGTTTGTCCCTGGAGCAGCAGCTGGGGAAGCAAGGAGGAGACAGCTGCAGCACTGCCCCAGGACTTCCCACGCACCACCCTATTTATTTCAGGGTATCTGACAAGGATACTCAAACATGGGGATGATAGTGCCTGTATCACCACAAAGCTCGACCCTCGGAGAGCCTCCCATGGTCCCAAGTGTTGGAGCAACATGACAGTGCAATGCCCTGCATGGACGTACTCTCCCCATGGATGTTGTGGTTAAGGTCAGTTTGCTAACTCATGGCTCAGGGTCAGGCCAAAAGGTTGGCTATGTTGGCCACCGGACCCTGAAGAGCAGTTCCTATCAGTCCACTGCTGGTTAACCTCTGTGGCAGCCGTCACAAGGAAAAACAAGAGCAACCCAGACTGAATTATCCACTGCAGCAAACGCAACACTGTTCTCAAGTTGAGTTACCCAACCTTATACTCTCACAACAGCCTCTCACGCTATTTTTTCAAGTCAGCATTTAGCTTTTTCACTAGCTAATACGACATTTCCTCTCCCTTCCCCCAGCCCGAGTATTTGGTGAAATCGCTTCTTCTGCAAATTGCACTACAAATGCTGAACTTTTGCCAGTTAGAGAGGGAAAGCCTTGACTAAAAATAAACCATGTTTCAGAAAATAGATCCCTTCCCAGTACGACGAAGTAGTGGATAATGCATGCAAGCAGACCTGCCAGGAGAACACAACCTCCAGATCTGCATGAGAATCTCATCAAGCTCAACAGATAGACAACTGCAACTACCGTGACTTGTCCCATCTTAAAAAAAAACAAACCAAAAAGCCCCACAACAGGGGGGAAGAAAAGGACAGAGTTAGGGCTGAGGGTGATGGGGTAAATCAAGTTTCCACCTGTTTTGGCAGAAAGAAAAGTGCCACCATCACCACTTGCCCGCATCCCCTGTGAACCGAGCTGCTCATAACCTTTACAGGAGGAAGAGGATGACACACCGCTCCTTACACAGCCACTACAGCAGGCAAAACCTTATTACAGGAAATTCACTGCAATTCAGCATGTAAGAGAACGACTTGGGCTTTTGCCACCTGAGTCACACAGAGTCTGGGGCCCTGACTCAGTGCTGGCTCCCTCCGACTCAGACACACCTGCAACAGCTTGCTAGCAAATGGAGGCACTCCTACCTTTGCTGTTTCCCTTCTCATTACGGTCCTCCCTTTAAAATGAGGCCTTTTGCACTAGAAAATTAATTTAAAAAAAGGAAAGTACAACAAGAAGGCTAGCGCCGGGAAGCACAGGCAGTGCTCTACTAACCAGCTCTGATTTAAGCTCCAAATGGAGAGCACGTCTGCTTGCACGGTGCGATAAACCCTGGGAAAGCCAGGGGAATTAGGTGGAAACAGCTCCACCCTGACTCCTACTCCTCCAGCGTGTTTGCCCAGACAGTCCCAGATGAACCAGGTTTTCAAGACAGATCACTTTCCATAATGAATCCACTTCACTTTTTTAGGGATCAGGAAGGCTTCATGCAGCGAATTACAGTTATGTCCTCCTCCAATCAAATGAGCCATTCAGGCAGACAAATGCAAAGCAATGTCACTTTGGGATGAGATCCATCAGGGATGGACATTTGCAGAAGGAGCTTCTTTTGCTCTGTAAGCTCTTATGGCAAGCTGAAGGCTCGAGCTCAGTGTGCCAAGACAATCCCTCCTTGTCCGTCCTGCTCCTGAGTGTCCATCTACTCAGACCATCTACTCCATCTCAGACCTCCCCTGAGTGACCACAAATAGCAAAATGTTCCACTCCAATTCCAGTGGTTGCATACACACCTCTGGTCAGCTGGGAGCATAATTCCAGCTAATAAAAAAAGCAGCCTGCAAGCCAGCCCTATATTTTCTCCTCCTCAAAGCAATGCAGGAATTGAAATTGAGGTGTTAGCAGACCTGCTGATAGCACAGCAAAGGCATCACTGAAAGCATGTCTGGCATCTCGGAAGCTACAACCAACTCAAGCGATCCACTTACAGTGCCAACAGCTACAGAGAGCGCAGATGAGATTTTTCGGTTGAGCACTGATGCCTTAAAGCAATAAATACATCAAATAACTCAGGCAAAAGGATGCACCGGGCAGCGCAGCAGAGGCATTACTCCACTGCTTCTGATAGCAATCAGTGGCAGAGCACAGCAGTCATTATCCAGGGAGGAATAAGCTGCTACAGGCTGTTCTTGCCGTACATTAGGAAAACAACAGCAGATTTGTTCATGCTTGGATACTAACATGAAAACAGCTTCCTCCCACCCCAACTGGGGACGGCGGGCAGACGCATGCTATGGGGAATCCACCGAAGCCCAGCAGAGCAGGAGGGTGCAGAAGCAGCGTGCGCAGCCCCGAGCTCAACCGGGATTCCCCCGCTGGTGCTACGGGAAGGAAAAGGCTGTGCCTGCCTAAGCAAGGAGCATGGCCTCCCGGGAGCTGCTCTGCAGCGACACTGTTTTCAGTGCTTTCCTCAGAGGGCTGTCAGCAAGGCTAAGTGCAAACCTTACGTTCTGCCTGGGTTTTTTTGCAACACATCTGAATGGAAAAAACACATTCACCGCAGAGCGGTCTCTCCCACGGTATCTGTCAATCCACACCCATCAGGCCAACCTCGCACACATTTCACTCTTGGACACGTATAGACCCTCTCGCCCTCACCAGGAGCACAGCAAATGTACCTGTTCAGAGCACCGGCTTCTCTTAAGGCACCAACAAGGAGCAAGAACACGAGCCCCATCGGCATACGGGAACTGGCAAATCCTGTAAGCATTAGAGAGAATAGTAATTAGTGACATTAATAAAAACTGGCTGGTGAAAGGGAAGGATGCCAAGGCAACCTCATGAGAGATGGGAAGGTGTTAGATCCCTGCCCTGAACACAGTCCTGCCTAGCCCTGGCACCACAACGGCAGCACCTGGCATGATGCTGCCAGGGGACTTCTCCAAAACCACAAAAGGAAGCCAAGGTAAAAGGCAAGACAATGAGTCCCAAACCAAGGCTGTTCGTCCTGCAAAGCCTCCTCAGCAGTCAACACACTGAAGTTACCGTCTAAGTAGACAGGCAGAAAAGAGGCTGACAAATGGGACGGAAGCCATCACCTGTGCAACTCCCCTACTCCTCTCCCTGAGATGCTGCTGAAAGTCTCCTGCCCCACAGCACTTACGCAATTTCTTCTAGTTTGCAGGGCAGATGAATCCCATCTGATGTCAGAGCCAGGCTGTTTCCATTTTTTTCATTATTATTATTATTGATTCATCATTATGGTTTCATAATATAAATGTTTTTTTATTTCCCACTGATTGTTTTATAAATCTTTCGTACATTAGTCACACAAAAGACATTTAGTAGCACTGCGTAAAGCTGTGACAGAAGTTGCCTCCACAGGCTGCAGAAACAGCTCACTGCAGCACACAAAGTGCCCGCTGCACGCCGAAGAAGAGGCATCAGAAAAAAAAATGTTTTACTGGAAATAACTCTAAGCAGCCATAAGGAGACATTTTTCCGATGATACAACTGAAGCAAAGGTCACTGCATCTAATACAGTTTTACTTTTCCCATTCTGTTCATGCAAAGCTTTGGGGACAGCAACAAACACGGTGGATGAACAACTATCCACAAGCACATTCTAACGGAGAGAGGATTTGGAAGCCAGGTGAGGTAAGGAAACAGGGTGGGACAACTCCAGTCAAAGCACTGAACCAGCAAGGGGAAGGTACAGGATCAGCCCGACAACATCTCACGTATTTCCTGCCAACTGGACCTCATCATGAACTGCGAGAGAACTTACTCATGCAGCGCATTGGTTTACCTTGGACTGAGAAAAAGAAACTTGCTTGTTTTCCCTAGTCTCTGTGGGTGACTCACAGACATTAGCTATTGCCAGCCGGTATTTGAAGAACTCAGAAAAGCCATAATCTATTTAGCCCCCCATTTTCCCCTTTCTCCTTTCCCACTACGGAAGGGCTGAAGGCATTTCTAAGGATGAAAACAATGCTGGAGATCACAAGAGCACAGCACAGATCATGGACTCCAGCCTCAAGCATAGATTTTCCATCACCATTTATAGTTGCTCTCCCTGTTGCTTTACATTACCACTCCAGCCAAAACACAAGAGTTATTTACTCTTGATATGTACCTCCAGGAGGGTCTTCTGGTTTTTTTTTGTTTTTTTTTTGAAGTCAGTAACTGAACACCATTCTGCAGTGGAACATAAAGTCCCTACAAAAACAGAACAAACATGACAAATACAACCTGGCCAATAATCTTCAGTGGCAGCTTATTTATAGAAGTATGGAAAGACAACTTTCCTCCCTCAGCAAGGAAATCCACACCTCAGGTTCACACTGCTTACATCTAAAGGGGCTGTATTAGCTTTGTAGGACTTCTTCTGCATTGGCATCGACCCACTCCTGCACCAGGGCTCAGCACGCGGGGGACAGCAGGATGGCTGCTCTGCAGACAGCCTTTTCTCCCTTCCTCCTCTGGCTCTGTTTTTCTCTAACAACACTCTCAATACTATTGCTACTATTAGGCAACATTGCAGAAACATCACTGGCAAAGTTCAAACTCCTCACTTCCCAGTACTGCTGAGCAAGGCAAACAGAGATGCTTGTAGCTTCTCTAAGTGCTGCTGGAGTTAATCAAACCCATATGAAGGTGGCCTGGCCCGCCTTCCCAAAGCAACTACAGCTCTCAGACAAAGCATTTTGTCCCACGGCAGCCAGACATACTGGAAACACAGCTGAGTGCCAGGGAATCAGCCCCCCATTCCCAGACTCCCTTCTTGAAGTGCCCAGCGGCATCACTCACCCCAGGGCTGCTCCTGCCAGGAGACACGACCATGCTCCGGGCAGTGCAGACCATGGATGACACACTGTTGTAGTTTAACCCCAGCTGGCAACCAAGTACCACGCAGCCGCTTGCTGCCCCCAGTTGTGATGGGGAGAGAACCAGAAAAGTAGAAGTAAGGAAAAACTCCTGAGTTGAGATAAAGACAGTTTAACAGGTAGTGCAAAAGCCGTGCATGCTAGCAAAGGAAAACAAGGAATTCATTCACTGCTTCCCCTCAGCAGGCAGGTGTTCAGCCTTCTCCAGGAAAGCAGGGCTCCATCATGCATAATGGTTACTTGGGAAGACAAACACCATAACTCCGAACACCCCCCCCTTCCTCCTTCTTCCCCCAGATTTATATACTGAGCGTGACGTCATATGGCATGGAATATTCCTTTGGTCAACTGGGGTCAGCTGTCCTGGCTGTGTCTCCTTCCGACTTCTTGTGCCCTCTTACCCTACTCACTGGTGGAATGGTGTGAGGAGCACAAAAGGCCTTGACTGCCTAGGAACAGCTGAAAACACCAGTGTGCTATCAAAAGTATTTCTCATCTGAAATCCAAAACATTGCACTATACCAGCTGCTAATAAAGAAGTTAACTCTGTCCCAACTGAAACCACAAGTCACACTCATGCCAGCAAAGCTCTTCTGCTGCCTTCCTGCAGCTCCAACCTGTCCACCAAAACACGCATTTCTCGGTGTCACCACTCTAGCAACCTCTTTCTGTCCTTGACATCGCGACGTGTTGCTTGTTGGCGGACTGAACTAGTACTGTGGAGACACGGTAACGTTTTATTTCATCTACTGCAGCAAATAAAGATTTACCAGAGTTTTAAAAAAAAGTTATGAAGCGTAGGGACAGACGACGGAGCAATACCGAGTGACCTACAATGGCAGAAGAGATCACCAGATCAGGAGTGAAGGGTGCAAGCAAAACAATGGGGCAGAGAAACAGGGGGGCTCTGCATAGCAGGAGCGACCAGAGAAGTCTCCTGTGCCTTAAGCAGTAAAAGCGGAGGGTGGCACTGGCCAAGAGAGCAGGCACATGACTTTGGAGGACCTGCCAGACTCCAAGCCTGACCGTGCAGCTTTGATAATGCCTCTGTCACGAGCTGATACACCCACCATAAAAAAAACCCTACTTTGAAGCCTAAAGAGAGGAATGGGGTGTTTCCTGACAGCTTTGAGAAATAATGAAGTTTTATTTAAGAGGCTTATGCTAATTTTCTCCCCCCCTCCTGTGATGATCTTGCAACACCAGCAATTTCAAGCTCAAGCAAATAGCTCTGCGCCCCCCCATCACCAACAGCAGGGCTGAGCGTCTGTGCTGTTTTTAAAGGAAGATGAGCAAACCCCTTCGACACAAGCACGTATAATGAACTCCTCGGATATGGCTACCACATCCAGGGAGCCGTATCCCCAAAACACACTGGCTCCCCAGCCAACATACCCTGAGAAGTCATTGTCAAGGCAATAATGTACTTGCAATGAGCACCTAACACAACAGCTTTTCAGCCTGAGGTGGGTCAGACTTGTAACAAGTCAGGCAGGAAGATAAACCTATCAATCACTAGCCTTATGCCTAAAGAAGAACAGGACAGCAGGATTTGTCCTGCTCCCTCCCGGAGAGGCACTAACACATCAGGCTCTGGTCTGGAGCAATTTAAGCAGAGAAATCATAGAATCACAGAGTGGTTTGGGTTGGAAGGGACCTTTTAAAGATGATCTAGTCCAACGCCCTGCCATGGGCAGGGACATCTTCCACTAGATCAGGTTGCTTAAAGAGGTCCAACCGGACCTTGAACACTTCCAGTGATGGGGCATCCACAACTTCTCTGGACAACCTGCTCCAGTCCGACACCACCCTCACTGTAGAAAATTTCTCCCTACTATTCAATCTAATATTCTCCTTCATATGTTCAGCAGAAGATTTTATTTAATAGGTGTGCTCAAAGTCCTCCCCGAGGGATACCTCCCCTGGGTTAACTGGGAAGCTGAATGTTTTCTACACCTACATGAAGCTGTCAGTCAGTAGTGCACCTCAAAGGACTCTACTGACATTGTAGCCTCCCAGAAATACTAACACGCTTTGCAATCCTTACCCCTTCTTCACAGGAGGGAAACTGGGGTAGAAGCAGGCCATGCTCTACCAGGAGCTACACAGCTGCCCTTCAGCAAGCCATGCCCACTCCCACATACTCATCAGCTTAACTGATCCAAAACTATCCTTTGCTGCCAAAACAGACAGTCCTGCCCTTCCCCTCCTCCCCCTTCTACACATCCCAGTCATCTCTATGTTTGTGGTAGCAACTATCATTTGCTTGATCCAACTGGAAGCCATCCCAGAAAGAAGAAAATAGAGGGGAAGGATTTCTGGCAAAAGAACAGCCTTGGATCAGCTAAAGCTGATGGGAAGCATGACCTCAGAAAGATGGCACAGTGGTACATCTGGAAACCCAGACGAGGCTTTCAAGCTACGATGCTTCAACGCATCATAGCTTTGACTTTGCACAGCAATAATTGACTTAAAATCCCTTCAACGGCTCCATTCACTGATGAACATCCCCAGCCACTCACTCTTCTAAAGACCCATCCAAAACAGTATGGTGAAGTCCTACCTAAGGTCTCCAAACTAGGCTGGTGCACCCAAATGCCAACACACTACAGCCATGCAAGCCTTGCAACTTACCAAGGAACAGCGGTAAAACAAAATTTCTCCAAGAGATATGGGGTTTGGGGTTTTTTTTTGGCGTGTTCTGCAATAGCTGAAGGGTGTTCTCAAATGGTTTTCAGGAGAAGAGGAGCAAGGACAAGCATATGGGAAGGATCTAGCAAAAGCTCTTAAGCAAAGCAGACAGCAGGATGCTGAAAATAAATACGCAAAGCCCTTTGCAGCACCAAAGTTCAAATCCATCTGGACATTTCTGAGGCTGTCACAGCAGCCCGTAGAAGGGATTTTCCAACTCCTTGCAGAGAAACCCTGGAAAATAAGGATGGAAAAACAGAAACACAGGTTCAAACTCTAAGCCCGCCCTTCATCCTGAGATGTGACCTCCTTCAACACTACCAGGAGAGCAGAGGGAGAGCACAGTACAGCCCTGCGTGGACCCTACCACCTGGCCTGTCCCCAGAACAGGGTGGCCCAAGCCCTCTTCACCTCCATCCCACTTCTCCTCCAGCCCAGGAGTGGATGGATGGGTCCTGATGGACCTAGGTACAGCTCCAGGTACTGGAGGGGCTGTCAGCACAAGTCTTCACAGCCTGGCCAGCCACCTCACCTCCAAAACCAGCAAAAGCATGACTCCCACCTAAAAAAAGTACACGCCACAAAGCTGTGCTGAATGGAGGGAGCTGATGCACTGGCATCTCCAGAGGTACCATCCGAACATCCTGGCCACAGTCTGACGGAGCTCTCCCACCCCTAGCTCCTTACAGAGGTGAAGGAGGCAGAGCTAATCCTCTCTTGTTTTTCTAAGTTTACACAGCATTAGTCACTCAGGCTCCTGATGAAGCTGCCCCAGGGCCCCCAGGCAAGCCTTGCGATCACCGCTGTGCTCGCACCGAAACCACCAACTCCACCAGCTCTTGACATGAACAGACAAGCACAGTTAAAATCCTCACATTCAAGCCTCCTTTAAACACCCTTCAGAGAAATACCCAGAGCTGCTCCTCCACTTACTGCAGCATTTTTTTCCCCTACCAGAAAAAGCACAAAGCTACTCAAATTGAGTTTCCATGGCATTAAAATCAATTAACCAGCTAGGCATCTCCAATTGCCCCATTCTCAGTTTTCCTGATAACTGTTACCACACAGAGCGTATGCACATCCCAGAAACATCCCAAAGCATCCTTAAGAAAATCATGGACTATTACAAAGCTCAAGCTTTCATGTCTGCAGAAATTCATCTTACCTTAGTTTTAAAGAAAAAAAAAAAAACACAAACCACAAACAAACCAACCACAACGGATTAATTCAGGCCAATTTCTTTACAGAGCAGAGTTTTCAAAGTCGGCTGCAACTAGCTGTAACCACAGAGCTGATGCTAGGCAGGACACAAGAGCCATCATACGTGTGACATTTATGTCAGGGACCTGTGAGTTACCTGTATGCAACCTCCCAGCCGTGGAGAGTTGGGGGAGAGCATGGCTCCCTGGCTTGCAGGAAAGAAGCAGCTCACTGCATTCACTGAGACACGAGTGACCACTGTTAACAGACAGAAGCAATGCCCACACCTGGCTCAAAAGACAAGCTGCCAAAGCGATCAGCCAGCCCTTTGGCAGCACCTCCCCAGAGGTCTCCTGGCCCGTGCCGCAGCTCTGCTTTCCCCATTGGCTTTACAGCACCATAAGGAATTGCTCTGCAACACAGCTTTGCAAGCAGACGTCTGCAGCGGGAGCAGCCTCTGGTGCACAGCCTCTTTTGCTCATTTCCTAATACAATTTCTTGAAATAAAACAAGAGGAGTCAAATTGACGCTTTATCAGCTCAAGCAAGGTACCGGCTAACCCAGTCTTTCCATTTCAAAGCCTGCAACTTCCAGCAGTCGGAGAATATGGACTAGCAGCACTGTTTGAGCCACAAACTAAAGACCAGGGATGTGCTTCCCAGCCAAGGGCTGGAGGAGCAATCACCCCTTCTGCCCAGCCTCTCTGGGGATGGACCTCTGTCTCCACTCAGCTGTCCCTGTGCTGGGTCCAGCACCCTGCAGGAGATAACTGCTGAACCCCCAAGGCAGCAAAGCGGTAAGGGAAGAGATCCCTATAAAAGCCTAACAAGCGACTTGGAAAAATATTTCCGTAGACACACAAGTGACTGACAACAATCTGCCACTGCCAAAATGGGGCATGGACCCCCCCAGTCTCCCTCCTGTTCCTTCCAGCACAGACTGGAGGGAAAACCTCTGGCTGCCACTGGACCGAGCGCTGGTGCATGAAAGGGCAGGACAACAACAATTTCCATCCAGATCCTCGGATGTTAAAAGCATGGTGAGGGCAACACTGCAGGAAAGAAAGCTCCCTGTGCTCTCACCGCTCTGCAAAAGGCCAGAATAAACGAGGGGATTTACCGACCGACCCCGAAAGCAACACACACGTCCTGAGCCAAGATCGCCCCTTGTCTCAACACATGCACCGTGCCATTTTTTCCAGGGAACCTGAACTACAGCACTCCACTTTAAGAGGCAGCCTAATCACATTTTAAACATGTCACATTTTTAAACAACTTTTAAACAAGTTCAACTCCTCCAACAGTTAAGGTCTTCCGAAGCTGATTGGTTTTCTCAGCTGTATGTTATATATATCCATAATTCAACTTCAAATTCCACCAGCATGGCACCTTTCTCTAGCACTATGGGAGACCCTGAGCAGCCTCCAGGCAGATGTCTTCACCACACAGAAGTACCAAAGCACAGCCATCTGGTCACCCCTCAAATGCCCCGAAGTTGAGCAGATACAGCATCACAAGGTCTCCAGACTCAAAAACTCAGAGAGGACCCAGAGGACCTTACTCCCTGATACTGTAACATGAATTAATGCCAAGTCCAGTTGCTTGTGGCTTTTCAACAGGCATCTTTTAGAGCCCAGCACTGAGGCAACATAGCTCATCAAACATGCTGTTCAAGGTATCTCTAGTACTGCTCAGCATCCTGAGTTCATGACCCACAGAGCCTGCTGTAGGATTTACACCATAGGCTCAAGACAGCCAGAAGGACAATGTTATCAGGCTCCACTTGCTCAGCCTCTAGACGTCTAGAGCAAACATGCTTTGAGTCTCCAGGAGGTCAACCAATGGTCTTACTAGCCCTTCCTCCTAGGGAGCAGTGTGATGGCTGTCCGTCCACAGTAGCTCAGGCCGTTCCTCCACGGTTGTGCTGGTACAGCTTCCTGGTCAGCCATGCAGCAAACCACATGGGGATGCAGATGCGGTTCAAAAATACTTCAATAAAGAACAAATTCAGTGCCAGGCCACCCAAACTGTTGTACTAAGGTGTCTGAACTAGGCCAGAATAGCCATCAAGCAAATCTGTGCTTTGCAGAGCAGATACAGGTTTCCCTTTGAAACTCATGCAGCAAGTCAGGGAGCAAAGAAAATAGTGATGGTTTGAAATATTTCAGTAACTTTACCTGGTTAGCATTGTAATCAGCAGCAATAGCACATGCAATACTTCTGACCCACTTTATTAGCACCCAGAGGAAATGAACATATTACATCCTCCCTGATAAGTCCCCCCTATTCAGACAACAATGCTCTCACGACCAGTTTTGACCCACAGAACTGGGGGGAAGGGAAGAGAGCAGTAAGAACAAGACACCACAGACAACATTTTTTGAGAAACTGAATTTCTAAACAGGGAGGTCATTTTCCTACCTGCCCCCTCCTCATCTACTCTGTATTTAAATGTTTGACAAGATACACAATTCGCTATTGGTGCAACTTTGCTCCACTCAAGCCCCAATCAGATGTCAGAGCTATGAAAGCAGGAAAGGAAACACTCAAATATTTAATCTTGGGAAGAGAAAAACACGCTACTAAACTAAAACTTGAGCAGTCAGCTACAATGCAAATGGAGGAAACCAAACAAAACAAAAAAATAAGCAACTGCACTAGCTCACACTGATACCTGCATCCCCCCAACATCCTGCCACCGTGGCAGTGAGCAGCAGATGTGGCTCTTGCACGCTTGGTCGAGGCAACTACCGGACAGCTTTCCACAGCAAACCCTCCACGCGCCTGGCAGGCTGTGGCGTTAGCAGCCTGGGAAAGGCATGCAAAGCATGACCCCCACTGATGAGGGAACAGAACTGGAGGGAAGGGGAGGCAGGAGATGTAAAAACTTGAGCCAAGCAGCGAGTCTCAATGAGATCCTGCTGATTCCTGGCGAGGCAGCTGGCCCAAAGCGTGTGCGTAAAGAAGCCAGGCACATCTGCACGGCTACTGTGAAGAAAAGCAAGAGATGCATGAGCAGGGTGCAGACTTGGGACGGCTGTCCCAGCTGCTGCCAGGTGATCGGCAAAGCGTGCACCCCACTCTGTTGAGCAAGTACATCTCCCCCACACCTCTCACAGCAGAGGAGGCATCGGTGAGCTGCTGAATACACCAACAAATAAGCATTGTTGAGCAAGCTGGCTTCAATTCTGCTGTCAGGTTGCCAGCAGGGCCCCAAGTCCTAAGGAGAACAAATTTATACCAGTGGACACTCTGGCAAAGCTGGTGTGATAGGGGCATGCAAGGAGCTGAGCATCCTCAGTGCCTGCTTCCTCTTCACGGACCTTTTTTCTCCCCCTTGGACTGATAGCAAGTAGTTTCCCACAAGGAAAATCCTGCACTGAGCTCCAAAAGGTGGGGGCAAGGGCCTTCTTTAGGTTTTGGGGTCCCACAGCACCAGGGCTCATGGGCGCTGTGAGCTCCCACCCTGCCGGATGCAACAGCTCGGCAGCCGCCTGCAGCACGGGAAGCTCCTCTGCATAGAGCTGAATGGTGCTGGCTCCCGTGTTTGATTTCCAGGATCTGAGCCACAAGGAGAGCTAAAAATATCACAATTAACCATTCCTTTTCAATGCAAGACTCGTTGATGGTGCCACGAGGGTATTATACAACTGCAAACAGGAAGATGTGGTCTGCAAAAAAAAAGAAAAGAAATCGAACCGGGAAAACAGCTGGCCAGGGCAGTAATCTCTGAATTCAAGCGTGGACCACAAGGCCCAAAAATGTGGAGGAGCTTCTGCTACTCACAATTGCGGTGGCTAGGTCTGATGTGCTTGCAAGTTTTCTGGTGTGATATACACAGGGTATCATTTTGGCTCTGCATTGATTATACACAGGGAGCTCATTCTAGCTGTATCCCATACAAGCTGTCTTCCTGAACCCGCTGGCTGCTTAGCTCCGTGTCATTCTGCATGTCAGGAGTTAAGAAACTTTTATTCCTGGTGAAACCCATTGCAAAGAGACAGCCAGGCTCCAGAGCTAAGGATTTCTTCATGTGCAGATTTAGCAGCAATTTTTTTTTTTTTTTTTATCACTGCCAGTCTTTACACTGACATCTAGACTTTAAACATCATCTGTGGGTAATACAGGGGTTCATTACTCACAGTGGTGCACCCGGGAGAACCAGCAAATCCTCTCCATTTGAGCCCAAGCGTCAGCTTTACCCTGGAATTACATTTATCTCTCCAGCACTAGGCTCCCATTAATGGAATTACCAGGCAGGCTGCTTCAGACTTAACACTTGAGAGAGGCGGGCTGGGATGGCACTGCTCCAGCCTCAAGCCGCAAAGCCTGCACTGTTTCTCCATCCTCCAACGAGCTCCTGCCTTAACGAGCCCGACCCTGTGATGAGAGCCAGGGAAACAAAAGAAACAAACCCGAACTGTCCAGGGCAATCAATATCTTTCTAGGAACACCCAGGCCTCTTGCCAGCTCTCTCCCAATCCCAATTTAGCTCTCCTGCAGCACAGAGGGGGATGGCACGCGCAGGAGCATCCCGGCGGGATGCCGAGCCAGGAAACACGGCTGGTCATCAAGCAGACACTTTGGGAGGCGAATCTGCACTGGTCCCTCTGCAAATGCCTGATCCTGAGGGTGTCAAAGCAAACCCACAGCTACGGAGAGCACCCATCTGCCTCGAAAATCACGGAGCAAGCACTTGAGTCTGAATAGCTGTTTTGGAAATACCCACTGCTATGTAAAATGGGGAGGCGCATTGTAGCAAACCAGCCAAGACTGCTAACCTCAGCATGGGAGATTATCTTGCATGTTCTAGAAAACTGCCTTCCATCACACAGCGGTTATTCCACTGCCCTCCTGAGTGATTTGCAGCGTGGCATGATCAGTGTCTTAAATCACCCTTGCACTACCCAATAAAATGGACAACTGGAAGCGCCACAGGCTGCCCAAAGCTAAAGGGGATGCAGCAAGCAACCCTACCACAAAGCACCACCGATAGCACCACGACTTCAGCATCTCTGGGGGCTGTTCTTTGCACAGACCAGCTGTAGGTTGGTTTGGGGTTTGGGAGGGTTTTTTTCCAGTCACCCGCAAAGGGACTTCTCTGTCCGTGGCAGGGAGGGAGTGCAAAGAGGAAATGGAGATTCACCAGCACTTAAATGATGTTTGCCCCCAGTATGGAGACCCAGGCACATGGCACTGCCAAGCAAGGGGAAAGCTTATTTGCAGAGTATAGATGTGCCCTTGCAACAGCTTGAGCTGTGGGAGCTGAACTACTCTCTCCTGTAATTAAAATGCAGGAGAGGAAAACACAGGAATTACTCCAGCGTGACTGTGAAGGACTAACAGGCTTTGAGTTTCAAAGTCAATCTTAACACACACTCTTCAGTGCGGTTTTAATTCTTAAAAATAAAAAAAAAAAAAGAGAGAAAGAGAGGTTTTGCTGTGAGAAAAGGTCCTGCACAGCCCTGTTATTAAACCACACAGTAAATGAGGGAGACGGTGGCTGGCACTGACAAAGCAAGGCTGAGGGCAGCCCCCTCTTCCCCCTTGCCCCTGCATTTGCTCTGCCAGTGGCTCTCAGCAGCACAACGATTCAGGGAGGCAGACTGCCCCATGACAGGAAAAACACTTGTAACACGCAGGCGGCGAAACCTCACATCTGAGAGCATCTATGCAAAACGCAGCCTGAAACATTTCTTCCAGCTCCACAGAATCGACTTGATGTTTTGCAAAACCGAGCTGGTGAAATGCTATTGCTTGCATCGAAGGCGAGATTCGCCAGCGTCACTCTTAAACATCTCCCTGTTTTCTGCATCTCAAAAAAAAATAAAAAAAAATAGAAGCCTATGGGTAAGATCACAGGGTCCTGCAGCTCGGGGTGATGTAAAAGAGACAGGAGGACACCATAAAAAGAAGTGACACACGTGCAACTCTCTTCAGCCTGGCACCCACGGGAATAGCTTAGCTAAGAAAACTACTTTCATTTTTAAATAACGATAAAGGTAAGAAGCCATCCGAATTATGAGTTAAGCTCCAAGATAAGAAATCATCCTGCTGGATGGGTGCGGCTGCCTGCTTGTTGGGGTTTTTTTTAAAGATAAACGTGTCTTTCAGAATATGTTTGTTGGTCAGTCTTCCCTCTGCTGAAAAAGCAAACAAGAAGCTTGCAACCATGAAAATGATAAACGAAAGGCAGGACAGTTTCTGAAGAGCTGAGATCATGCTTCACAGACCCTTTAAAGTAAGATGCAACATATCAGTATGTTAAAAAGGACAAAAGAGGAGTCAATTTAAAATTCCAAGTATTTTTATAAAATATCACTCAGAGAAGCTAATAAGCAAAGTCTGCAAGAGGCAGACCCTATTCACAGACCGGAACCTGTCAAGTAAAAGAAATAAATAGATTTTTAAATCTATCTTTCAATTGTAAAGCTGTTAATACATAGGATTATTTCATCAGAAATTCACAGTCCAGAGGAGGCTAGCCCAGCAAATGCACCCAGGAAAAAGAGTAACTGCACATCAGAGGAAGAACCAAGGCAAATCTCTTAGGAAGGGTGTAAAACTGAGCAGAGTGGGTCTGAATCCAACAGAACAACAGCTTGAGCACAGCCAAGGCAGAAGTACAAAAGTACTGCAGGAAGGCAAACAGTGTAAAGCACCCCAGGAGCTCAATGGAGCAAAAGCCGCAGCAGGTCACATCGCACTCTCCAACTTCCCTGCTGCTCAATAAATTACAATAACCTGGGGGCCGGCATCACCGCCTGCAGCCCTGCCAGCTCAGCCCAGGACTTTGCCGCTCTCCCAACAGCAAGGCGTTAAGCAGCCACCACCGAGGTTATACAACAGAAGCGATTTTGTAATCATTTTGATTTAGAAAACATTTTGCATTGGCCTTTACCGCCGCTCGGTTTTGCCTCTTCTTATTCAAGAATATCAGAGGGGAAGAAAAGTGACCGAGCACAAGGCAAGCCCTTAACAAGAGTGACAGGTTTTTAACTAAATCCTGTGGTTATCACTGCTGCTGAACACAGCTTTAAGCTAAAGCGTCAAGCCCACAAATAGCTTCCTCTTGCCCAGCATGATGGTGGCACAGATAGGTCCTGATGCTCTCACCCGCTTTGCTACGCACGCCCTGATGGAGCGCATCTCCTTTTCCCACCAAGAACGGGGCACCAAACCCCAGCTGCTCAGCGCAGCTCCCCAGAATACCCCAGTACATGCCCTCAGATGCCATTTCGATGCGTGCCCGAAGATCCCTGCTCCCGACCCAGCACCTCCTTCCTCATCCAACGGGGAGCCGTTGCCCTTAATTCAACTTCAGTGAGAGCACAAGAGCAAACGGAACCATTTCTTGAGGCAAAAGACCTCATGATTCACCATGCTGCCAGATTTCACTTTTTTGGGTGTTTTTAAAGGAGGTATTGCAACGCAAGGAGCAAGGGCAGGGGGAACCAACTGCAAACAGTGGGTTCGTTAATTCAGGCACTTGAGCTGCCGCATCTCCAACTGCCCCTACCACCCGCAGGGACCGAACCCAGCTGTCCCACCAGCGTTGCCAGCTACATCTAAGGCAGCAGGTATTTGGGGGGCTCCCTCGGCTGCTCACTGGGCACCCGGGCCAT
>KZ505696.1:917108-1013749 GCA_002844005.1 Limosa lapponica baueri
TTTACAAATACCCAGTAGTCTGAGTCATGTTAACAAAGCCAAGGCACTGAGACTGCATTTTGTCACCTACTGGAGCGCTGCCTTTAATACTGTCCCTTGTAGACTCAGCCTAGAGCTCAGCTATTGGCCTTGGTGTATTTTTGTGCATGTTTCTCTGGACATCATTTCAGAAATGCAGTTTGACTGCAGAGCAAAAAAAATTCCTGCTTACCAGATTCTCTGTACATGGCCTTGCCCAACCAGAGCGACCTTTCTAAGCTTGGATATCAAATCGTGGAGGAACGCTTCTCCCATCTGCCTAGGTTCCACCTCTCACATACAGCTGCGTGGTCAGCAGGATTTTTAATCTGAGCCCAGTCAGTTCTCATGCCCACTTTCCTCATTCACCCTCATTCTCTCAAAAATACCATTATTTTAAATATAGCTGGAGGTCCCACAATCAGTCAAATGTGCCACACTGGTGCTACTCAGCGTCTGCGTGGCTCAGTAGTGTGACAGTGAGAGAGAGTAGCACCAGAGCCTCTAAAAAGCTCATTCTGGTTAAGCTCCCTTGGAGAGGGAAGGGGAGCATCCTACTGTCTCACAAGCAGCCTTCAGATAACAAGCTGTTGCCGTATCTCTCCAAGATCCCTGTGCCTCTCAGAGGAGGGCCTTGCTGAATCCCAGACAAAACCACTCCAGCACTGCTGGCTCGTACTGTTGCTTGCAGCAGGCTGGTGTTGGAAAAACACAGTCTGTCCTCTTTGCACAGTGTAACTCATGTCTGAGAGCGGGGGGATTTCAGTCAATGAAAAATATAACAGTTTGATTATTATTATTACTTATTTTAATTTTCAGGTCTTATCTCAACTGTCAAAATGGAGCTTGACATCCAGTGTGAGGAGATGAGCCCATCTAGATGGGCTGAACTTCTGTCCACCATGAAATCCTGCAAAACCATCAGGTAGTAACTAGTTGCATATTATCTCTTCTAAGTAAGAACTATTGCGTTTCTCTCCTGTGTTTTTGAGCTGCAGAACTGTTGACCCGTGACTTCGAAATTGCATGGTAACAGGAATGATTCTATGTATTTTTATCCAGAAAGTTAATTTAAAGGCGGAACCCCCCCTTGCAAAATTTTTTTTCAACTATGCATAGCATCCTTTGGTATGAGGTAATGCTGCCCTTGTTCTATGGCGTGCCACAGAACTCAGCTAGGTAATGTGGTTATCTAAACATTTGACCACCGTTTTGGTAATTCCATCTTTTTCTTTCTCCCTGAAGAGAGGGAAGACATCTCTCTGTGCTCATTAGGTTGCATGCTCTCTGGGCTGCAGGTCGGATGCTGTCAAGTAACTGTTACTTAATAGTCGCACACAAGCCACATGACATCAGTTTTTAATTCCTCACTTGGCCTTCAAAAGTACCTGCCTTGTGTGTTGAGCAAACCAGCATGAGGGAACCATCTCCTGGAATGTAAGCTGTAGGACAGGGTTCAGAAGACTTGCTTCTGCACTCTTCTCCCTCTTCTGGTTGGGAGTTCACACCCCATGTGCTGATATCGTCCTGTTTGGGCTGGAGAGGATGGGCCACATCAAGCCAGCGATGGCTTGGAGGAGGTCAGGCAGGTTGAAGGGGACTTGCTTTGGTTTTGCCAAGGAGTTTTTTGCAGGCAAGCTTTGTGGGCCTGACCTTGATTTCCCAAGGTCTGCCTTGGGTGGCAGAAGGATGGTTGTTTCCTGGGCAGAGGCTGGGCCGCTCAAGACATAGCGGATGAGAGTGGCTGAACATGATCCCACTGGAAGCCAAGTCTTCTTGCCAGAAGGAGGGAAGGAGAAGCCTACTAGAGCCTCAGCTTTCATAGCGTTGCCTAAGGAGAAATGACCATGCAACTTTTGGCAGTCCTGGCTGTGACTGTGCCTGGGGCTGTAGGGATCTTCGTGACACCTTTTTACCCCATGGCTTTTCTGCCTCCCTGTACACCTCCCTGCCTGTCCCGGGCTCCCGATCCTTTGCTTGGCTCTCCTTCCAATTCAGCTCCCTCCAAACAACCAGAAAAATGCTGATGTCCAGTGGGAAAAGCCAGTGCCACACTGCAAACTCACAGTTCTTGTACTGAGAGTCACGCTGGAGAGAGACGGTGCAGACCAACGTGAGTCACCTACGTGAAACCAAACTGCTGATGGATGTCTCTGGTGCTGGCTGAAGACCCAGCTTGGCTGGTCGCAGTGCAGAACCAGTCTGACAGCCTCTAAGCTGGCCTCTGGTTACACATGGCTTCACACACCAGGTAGTTTGTTGCTATCAGTGTTTAAATGTAGGTGCATCTTCCAGCTGAAGCCCTGCCGAGGGGGGATGACTTGAGTCACGTGCCCTCTTCTGCGCAGCATGGAGGAGGTCCGTGGCTTGGGGAACTGCTCTCCAGCCTCTCCTGTACCACAGCCCTGCAAAGGCAGCAGGTCTTGGTTTGGGCCATGCACCACCCAGTAGGCCATGCACATACTTACAAAGGCATCCCAGGGACTGCAGAGGAGTAAATCACCCACAAAGCCTTCTCGGGGAATGGTGCTCCAGCCAGGGAGAACAGAGCAACCCTGAGTACTAAAGTGCTCCTTCTCTCCTTCTCTTTCAGGCTGGATGACTGCAATCTCTCCAGCAGTAGCTGTGAGGATCTCTCCTCCATCATCAATATGAATCCGTCCCTCACAGAGCTGAAGCTGAACAACAATGAGCTGGGAGATGAAGGCATTGAATACCTGTGTAAAGGGCTGCTGATGCCAAGCTGTAGCCTACAAAAGTTATGGTAAAGCACCCTTGATTGTCTTGCTCTAACATGCTTGCAGTCTGCTGCTAGTGAAGTCAAGAGGTAAACTGGTACATGATGGTAGTAAGAGCCGAGCTAATGCGTCTCAGCAGTTACCTAGGTCAGATGGTTGGAAAACCCCACAAGTTTTTGTCTAAGTGGTATATTTATTGGAAGACTCCAGACCATCAGTCTGTCTTCCTTTGTCTTCCAGCACCGAGGTAAGGACAGCATTTTCCCAGCCAAATGCTTTTTTCAGAGGGCTCTTCTGCAGTTCTATGTACATCATTTAGCGTCTGGTCCAGTTTGCTCACTCCTTTCTCTAGGAGGCAAGCAAAAGGGTGTTCTCATGAGCCTTGGCATTGCAGGAGCTGTCAGTCTTTCTACACTCTACCAGATTGGCTCTGCCTCAAGCCTTGTCTTCTCAGTTGAGGAGGGCCAGCTTGAGTCAAGACAGCATGTTTTGCAGAAGCACCAGCACCACATTATAGCATTAGTGGGCTTCCCTCAGCAACCATGGTGCAGGAGCTTTAGTCAAAGTCAGTGGCTGCTGCCCCTGCTCCTCAGTGACCCTCAAAGAGATGCTATCTTCTTTGACCAGTGTGTCTTCTGCAGGGTACTAGAGTCCTCTGGCTCCTGAGGTGGGTCTAGGATCTTCATGATGCTACCTTGTAAAAATCATCTGCCTTTTAGATCAGATATGCCTGCTTCAAAGTCCCCTCATTGCCCCCTGCAATGAGGACTCACTGACAAATAGAGGGAAAGTTGGCTGTAAAGCTCATCAAACTGCAGCTCTCTGATGGGCCTTCAAGAAATAACTGTGATACTCTGTACTGGAAGACTAACACAAGTAATTTTTCAGAGAGTTTGTCCTAAGCTTAAAACTTCTCCAGATCCTCAAGTAACAGCTTGGATTAGGCTGTTTCAGTTCTGTAGAAACATAATTGTCCATTTTGGGGATTCTAGTAAGGTGCCTTAGGGAATAAAAGAGCAGCCATACCCAAGCCAAACTTAGTATCACCATGCACCCTACCTCTCTGTTGCTGGAAAGTCTAGTCTGATAGGTCTAAACACCCAATAGCAATACCAGTGTGGTTCCTATGCTACTTCTCCCAGCCTGAGTGCTGAAGGATCAGCTTCATAGATCCTTCTTGTGGTATACCATTAAACTTCTAAACGATATTGAGGGATTTAAGCCATGTTGGATGAGATTTTTACTTTTAGCTACTCTGGATCACATTTCCAGAGGGGGGAAGAAATCATAAGATGCCATTGCTTTATCTCTGGGATAAGCCTCATGATGGTTAGAACACTTCTATAAAGCAGTTGCGGTGCTACTTAATGTATGGTGGATCCTTCTTCTGCTGGAGGTGCTATATGA
Source organism: Limosa lapponica baueri (assembly GCA_002844005.1). Classification (NCBI taxonomy): domain Eukaryota; kingdom Metazoa; phylum Chordata; class Aves; order Charadriiformes; family Scolopacidae; genus Limosa; species Limosa lapponica. Next base: position 921,272 of record KZ505696.1, read on the forward strand.
GCCATTACACTGAAGGAAGCATGGGAGCTATTGATTGTGCTACAGGTATAATACTAGCTGATAAAATATTTTGGCAGACCTGTAAAATAGGAGTACTTACCTGGACGTACCGCTTTCTAGAGCGTTGCACACTGTCAGTGCCATGGTGTCCTTTCCAAGCTCAAACCTCAGCAAGTGCACCTCTTTGAGAAGAACCTCTGTAATTCTGGGAGTGCGTTTCCCTCACCCTGGTTACCTCTCTCCTTCAGGCTGCAAAACTGCAATCTGACGAGTGCCAGCTGTGAGACTCTCCGCTCCGTCCTCAGCGCGCAGCCGTCCCTGACAGAGCTGCATGTAGGTGATAACAAACTGGGAACTGCTGGAGTGAAGGTGCTGTGTCAAGGGATGATGAACCCCAACTGTAAGCTGCAGAAGCTGCAGTAAGTAGTCACTGGGCTTTTTTGGTGATCGGACAGGTTATGCTTGTCTTTCCTTTGAGACGAGCAGGAGTTTTGTTGCCAAATGTGGATTTCTTCCTGTTTTATCTGAAATTGTGTCATGCTTATTCATGCTGGTAGGTCTCGTGGGTTTGTAAGAGCTGGGTGTCTATTTCCATAAGCTTTGTTTAGCCCTCCCGGCAGTGGTGGTTGTTAATGCAGGACCTCTCAGATGCCCAGAGAAAATCTGATTCTGCTGTGCTTGGTCCTTGCTTTACAGCTGAGTGGGACCCAGGTCTGTTTGCAGCCCCCAGCTCCTCCCGGGAAGGCTCGGTGGCGAGTCTGTCTGTGTGATGTGTTGCAATGCAAAACTCAGTCCTGTGTCCCAAGGCAGCCTGCGCACTGGTTTAACGGAGGACTAGTGTAAAAATGGGGTGGGTAGTTAATCTTGCTAGGGACCCCTGGAGTCTAGTTTAAGAATTAACACTTCTTGAAATGAGCAGGGAGATGCTGTTAAAAACTCATATGATTATCTTTCTTTTCATGTATCATGGTCTAAATTCATGTTGGCATGTTTTCTAACCTGGGTAACACACACTTTTGCCACAGCTGATGTTTGCAGGTGGCGGGACATAGTGAAGATGGTTGTTTTTCCCTTGGACTTCTTTTCTTCTTGCAGGCTGGAGTATTGCGAACTCACAGCTGATATTGTGGAACCTCTCAATGCTGCTCTGCAAAGCAAGCCCACCCTGAAGGAGCTCAGCCTGAGTAACAACACGCTGGGAGATACAGCTGTAAAGCAGCTGTGCTGGGGACTGGTGGAGGCAAGCTGCAACCTAGAGTTACTACAGTAAGGAAGAGCTGGTTATTGCTAACTGTACCTAGTCCTGCTGCTAGTCGTACCATCCATAAGACAGGAAAAATTATTGTCAGGAATGCTTAACATTTAGGCCAGATTTTTTGTGAGCTCAGATTTCTGTAACTGGAAACTGCAAGGAAATATCTGAGGCTTTTAGTTTTGGGTGTTTTTGACCTTTTCGTTAGCATGTCATTCTGAGCTCACTCTTATGCCTGTTGGTTCAGTGTGAGCATGTACCCCAGGTTAAACCTGTGATTACAAGGAGTGACTGCTCGCCACTATCTGAGAGCAGAGGCGCGATCACCCTCAGTGGCTCCAGTTCTTACCCTTGAGTTACCGGCCAGCTGAGTATATTTATTCAGATGCCTTTTTTGCTTCAAAACAGAGGTGCTGGATTTGGCCTCATATCTGGGATAAAGCCCCTGAAGGGATTTAGGGGAGAAGTACGACTCATTTTATCTTGCCCCTGAACTTCAGCAGGGGTTGGCTGCCAGGGACTCACTGTGTGATACAGCCAAAAGTTCCTCTTAAAAAGGCCAGTCAATGTAAAGGGGGGCTTCGGCAAAAACAATCCTTGCATTAATCCCTGCAGTCTCTGGAGTGCAGGAGCGGTGTGTTCCCTGACCCAGAGCCCGTCTAGGATGCCTGTATCATCTCTGAGCCTTACAGGGTCTAGCAATGCCCAGCTGAGCTGCACTGGTTTGCAGCCAGGAACCAGCCCACAGCCCCTTCTCATTCTGAACTGGGGGTGTTGGGGTGTATCTAACACAGCAGGTCTGGGGCAGCAACTCCAACTGTGCTTTTTTTCTGCAGCCTGGAGAACTGTGGCATAACCAGCGATAGCTGTCGTGAGATTAGCGCTGTTCTCAGTAACAAGTCATCGCTGATAGATCTCTCCGTGGGGGATAACAAGATCGGGGACTCTGGTCTGGCTCTGCTGTGCCAAGGACTGATGCATCCGAACTGCAAAATCCAGAAGCTGTGGTAAGGGGAGGCAGGGGTTACTCAAATCCCTCTTGCAGCCTCTGAGCTATCTGTGTTGTGCTGCTGGTTTGCTCCTACGTGGAAAGTGTCTCAGTTACACCCCCTAGTGAAGCAAGAATGTCTCTGCTGCAAATCAGCTACTTCTCAAAACTGGGTGGAGGACACCATGAACAAGCAGGACAGCACTGAAATCACTTAGATCAAATTCTGGGGAGAGGGTGGATGGAAATTTGTGATGGCGTTGTCTTGGCTTCCTGTTGAGTTATCTTTCTACTAGAATTGCATATTCCTATTTATTTTTTGTGTTACAAGCAGAGCTTTTGGTGCAGTGGATGGGAAGCAAGAAGAAAGCTGTGTAGTGTGATGCATGAATGGGTTTTATAAGAGGTAGAAGATGAGATGATGTAACCAGAAATTCAGAATACTAAAATAGGACTCTGTTTTCTAATCTAAGTCTTTCTTGGGGGAAAATAATATTTTGTGCTTCCCTGCAGGTTATGGGACTGTGATCTCACAAGTGCTAGCTGTAAAGACCTCTCCAGACTCATCAGTACAAAAGAGACCCTCACAGAGATCAGTCTGATAGACAATAACCTGAGAGACTCGGGGATGGAAATGCTATGTCAGGCGCTCAAGGACCCCAAATCTAAACTCCAGGAGCTATGGTGAGCTGCTGTCAACTTACACGTATCCACTGCCTTTTTTGGAGACCTCACTGAAGAAAGATGTAGTTGAAGTAATGCCCACCAGGTAGATCCTGAGTTGCAATGGTTCCACAAAAAAACTCGTGCCAGTTGTTACCTAAAGGATTTAGATTTACAGAGCTAGAGGGATTTATATTTCTGAACTTGTAGACGTTTTGAAGATCTACCCCAGCCATCTTGTTATGAGCAGTAGGAGACCAAGCATCACTTGCAGAGCTTCTGTCTAATGTATTTTATTGTGCAACAAATGGCAGCTAATAGACATTTGAAGTTTGAAAGGCCTCATGTAATGCAAAATGGGTGCTGTGATCAAATATCTCAGGTTCTCCACTGGACCCAAACTCTCTCATTGATGAGCCAAAAGAAGGCTCTAATGACATAAATCGTTCTTAGCATCCTCTCTGCTGACAGCATTACCTTTTAGGCTCAGATGGTCTGGTATCATGTGGCTGGGAGAGGAAAATTGTTCTTTCACACAGAAGTTGAACAAACAGCACTTGAACTTTCCTACATGGCAAGTTCAGCACCTGCCCCCAGCTGGGTTCTTCCCCTGCCCTGTTGGCCTGGGAGTTGATGAGGTGCCTCAGGAGTACACGGTGGAGCTGAGAGTGACTGTGAGAGCAGCACGCTTTGTCTCTGATCATTCCTGTGCTTTATGGGCAGGTGCCTTTCCTAGGTGCACGCTCCAAGGCAGACATCCCAAATGTAAAGAGCGGGAAAGGTGCTGCTTAGAGAGGACTGAGCAGATTGAGAGGAATGCAGTGATTGCGGGAAGGCTTTGGTTCCTCGGTCCGGGCTCCTGTAAAGCAAATGTAAAGAAGTGAACGGGACCTGATACTCTCTAGATCCTCCATCTAGATCTCATGCCACTTTTGCCTTGCAGGGTTAGGGAGTGCGGGCTCACAACTGCTTGCTGCAAGGCCGTCAGCTCCGCTCTCAGCGTGAACAAGCACTTGAAAGTACTGCACATTGGCGAGAACAAGTTGGGAGATGCAGGTGTTGAACTCATGTGTGAAGGGCTGCTGCACCCCAACTGCAACATCCAGTCCCTATGGTAAGGTGCACTCTCAGAATTCGTCTTCTCTCTTGCTGTGTCTTGCTGTCTCTCTGTCTTCCAAGAATGGCATGCAGAGAGAGGGAGATAGCAATAGATGGTAGCATCGTATTTTTTTTTGCTCACATGAAACAAATCACACTACAAATCAATGTTTAACTAATCAACTAGCAAGTAAATGGAAGCCACAAGTACTTCCATGTATCCTGTCACTCATGGTCTCTTGCAAGTACAGGCTGTCACCCATGCGACGGTGCATTCATAGCTGTCCACAGGCACTTTCCCGGGTGCAGAACTGAAAGTTCATGGTGCAGCATACCTTCAGGATCTAAAGTAGCGTAGGGAGGCTGGAGGGATCTTGCTTTGTTCTGTGAGCAGCTCACTGTAGAGCTTCCCATGCCCTTCTCTGAACTCGCCCACAGGGCCTCTCTCAGGTAGGACTCTGAGATGGAGGAACTGCTGGTCCAGATCTGGCATGCGAATTCCCATGCCTGCCAGTTGCAGTGCAAAACCTGCCTGAATTCACCAGTTGCCTCCTGCTTTCCATAGTCCCTACGGGTGCCAGCGCAAGCGCTGGTCCAGCCTCACCAGTAGGAGCAGGAGCCCAGCTGGACCATCACCTCCAGCCCTGTGGTGGGACTCAACTTCCCTGTCTGCTTGTTCCCTTCCCAGGTGGGCACCAAGCTTTGGACTGGTGTGCCTGTGGGATGCGTGATACTCGGGGCACTGTACATGTCTCCTCCACATAATTTGACAGAAGCTGGAGCTGTGCTCTGGTGCCTGACACTCGCAGTGAGTGAGTTGAGCAGATGAGTCATGGGAGACATCAGTAAGACTTGAAGTCTCTGCCCAGAAAGCTGTGTTTGCTGACCAGTTAAAGCTGCTTGGTTCTCAGCTGAGAGGCCCCCGTTGCCCTTTTTAGATAGATGGTTGCAAGTCTTAAGTAAAAAACTTTAGAGATGATTTATGATCAGTTTAAACCAAGGAGAAGATTATGCGTGATGTTGATGTCGGGAATATCTTCTTATGGTTCCTTCTCCACCTGTAGACACACACCATGAAGCTTTAGGGAGGGCTGTTAGGTGTTCAGCAGTCACCAGAAGGATGGCTGTCTCTGTGGGAAGACCATGGACCAGCCCCTGCTGATATCTCAGACATGCCAGCCTAACAGGGATCTCCGGTCCGTGCTAGGGATTTCTGCACCTGCTGCCCGAGTGTGGGCTGGTCTCTGGAGCTATCGCTCGCTGCACTGGCCTCTTCCTCCTCTCCCTGCAGGCTGGGTAACTGCGATCTCACGGCAGCCTGCTGTGCAACCCTCGCCACTGTCATGGCTACCAAGCAGTGCCTTACCGAGCTGGACCTCAGCTACAACTCTCTGGAAGATGAAGGCATCCGGAAGATCTGTGAAGCCTTGAGGAATCCCAGCTGCAATGTGCAGCAGTTAATGTGAGAGATGTTTCTGGTTTTGCTTGGGTTTGCCCTGCGAGGTGGTGAGCTCCAGTGAGCTGGGGGGCTGCGGGGAGGGGGCTGCGAGCACTGGCTCTCTGGGAATTGCAGCTGAAGGCAACCATCTGCATGTTGCATGTTCATTGTCCCCTTCCAAGCGATGTGACCACAGTACATTGATCTGCTTTGGTCCATAGGGCCCAAGAGCAAGGAGATGGTGTGCTGGGGAGGGAGTAATAGGGTCTTATGTTGTAATGCATGTATCTGTTGGGCCAGACTCTCCAACCTAGACCGGGGCCCTTTCTGTTATATGGTCTTTCCATACCAGTGATTTGTGCATCTTTCTCTTTCCTTAATGGGAGGATGCTCACTAATCCAGCTTGCCTTTTTGTTTGGGTGTAGTTTGTATGACATTTTCTGGAGTTCTGAAGTGGATGATGAACTGAGAGCCCTGGAAGAGTCCAAGCCTGAAGTGAAGATCATTTCATGAGTGGTGACTGCCTGCAGAACAACGTCAAAGCAACGTCCTCTTCTTAATCTGAACTGTTTAATACATAAAGATAATTAACTTAATAGAGAATTTGCTTGTACCAAAAACGTTTGTGGATTCCCTGAGTGGGTGTCCGGGGAGCTGATCAACCTTCTGTGCATCTCTGGATGTTCTAACACTGAGGCTCGTGAAAGCGTTGTACATTTTCACTGCAGCATTACTATCCTTGAAATAAACAAATACTGGGCATCTTCTAGAAGTGGGTCTTTTACCCTTTAGGAGCTCTTTAATCCTATAATCCCTTCTAATGCATTAGTCAGGCTTTAAAGAGAGCTCCTTCCCAAAGGCAGGAGACGGAACTACCTACTGTATTATTACGGGGTGGTGCTTTCACCAGGTCTCTGGGGAAGGCTTTCCAAATAAACAAATGGTTTTTTTATTAATCTAAAATGGAGCTCTCCCCTCCCTTTCCCTAGAAGAGTTCTTGGAAAAGCAGTGGTGGCCAAGGCACTAGAGAAGAAAGAAAGAAAGGAGTGGCTGTTCAGCTACGTAACTTCAAAATTGGTGTCCCTTGAAAAGTGATTTTCCTACAAACAAAAGATGCTGTGTGCATTTCTGCTAGTACAGGAAGTGATTAAATGGTTTGATATGTTTGCTCTGGCAAGAGTGGTTCTACAGGAATTTTATTAAACTCTGTTTGAAAATAAATGCTTCATTTTTCTACTTGTAAAAAGAAAAATAAGATATATCTGTGTATTTCTTCTTTAAGACCGGTCCATCACTTCTGAACTACAATATACTAATACCTTGTTTTGTGTGTTTGCTCTTGGTAAGTTCCTAGCTGAAGCACATCAGGAGAAGATCTTAGTCAAGGCCTTAGGTGGACAGCAAGCCTAGAAGATGTTCTCCTGGTTTCAGGGGACACTGACTGGGCTTTCTTGCCCAGCCAGAGTTTTAATAAACCTTGTTCCATGGGAAAATGCAGCTGTTGCACACCTAAAACATGAAAGAATGAATGTAGCTCTAAAAATGTAGGAGACAAGCCTGGCATCGCCGTGGGGTGGCCTTGCAGGAGGACCAGAAAAAACCTGTTCCCCAACATCTCTCTTCTTGGAGCAGTCACTTGCAGATCCCACCTGGGCAGCCAAGTTAATAGTGTCCTCCAGGCTTTGGCTTGTGATGCTCATACGTTCATCTCATAGTGGCTGTAACTGGCTTTTCTTTGACTTAAGGAAAGCTTTGACCTAAACATAGTTTCTATGGTAGCCTTCACAAATCTCAAATGGTGCCTGAGAAGTATCTTACGTCTTCAGGCAGGTGTGAAGGATAGGATTTGTTTTTTTCTCAACATATGTCTCTCAAGAGGCTGTCCAAAATGCTATAAAAACACTCCTTTTTGCTTCAAGAGCTATTTGGTCTTCTCTGTTGAGGGCAGAAGCGGTTCTTGTGTTTAGAAACCTACCTGTCCCAAGGGGCTCTTAAATTGGCTTTTTACATCCATGGTTTCTCCTGGAATTGGCATGCACGGGCTCATTTTAAGTGGGGGCAAAAAATAGGGCTAGAGAAGGGCAAGAGCGCTTCAAGGGGGAGCCACAAAAATCCGGCATCTGGCTGGGTGTAAAGACAGCACTATAAAAATTAAGCAAATATTAGAAGTGGATTTCTGAGAGTAGCTGGTGTGCTGGGTAGAAGAGGATGTCTGAGAGGGAAGTGGAGGTGCTCCTGGGCTGCTCCCAAAGCAGGTCAGGGTCACGCAGGTTGAAGGTGAGATAGTTTGCAGGCAAATCCTCCTTTGGCCCCACCTAGCCAGCAGGATGGGTTGAGGGCTGCGTCCACCAAAGTCAAACCTGGGCCAAACTAGCCAGCACCCATGCATCTACAGGTCGTGTTCCCTGCAGCATCCTCCGTGCTGGCTACCCAGGGGGTGGCACTCTCCCCTTGCACTGCAGCACAGGACACTGCTGCTGCTGGCCTCTGGCGCTGCGATGGCTGGAAAATGCCTCTTCTTCCTCTGCTGCAGGCTGAGGAGCACTGAGATGGGTCTGCCACCATGTCCCCACTGCAGGCATTCAGCCTCCGATGGCACGCTCCTACCTGGGTATAAACCCCACGCCTGCCTTGGTCCCCGGAGCAGTTTTGCATTCCCTGCAAAAACACAAACAGGGTTTGGAAAAACCTCTGCAGCACATGCGACTTGTCCAGTTACCGGCTTCAGCAAGAAAACCTGCAGGACCCGTATTCTGCCACCTCAATGGGCTCAGAGCATCTCAGACTGGGCCAGCCCAGCAGAGCTCCACAGGGCCACCCAGGATGGGGAGGAACCTGTGCACTCAGACCATGTGCTGTGCTTTAGGACAACAAGAAGTCTTGTGTTTGGCTCTAAAAATCAGATATAAATCCTGGGATCCAGCAGCAAGCCTCTGTATCAAGAGACATTTGTGCTCATAAACAAGACTCAAGCAGGGATTTCTATTCCTAAAAACTCATCTGTTTTTATTAGTCTATTAGCTGGTCCAACTCACTTCCCTGACAAGCCTTGTCACAGCCAACAACTTGGGAGAGTTTAAAGGCAGAGAAATTTGCTCCTGCATTTTAGATGTGTGAGTCTTCGCCATTTTAACCTAAAAAGAGTAGGCAGTAACTGAGTCACAAACCTTTCATGTGGACCACATATTAGGCTGGCAGTCAAAGTCTTGCTCATACAAAGTTCACAGCACTCAGCAGCTCCTGGCGTGCCACAGCCACATTCTGCTTCTCAGCCAGGGCAAACAGTTGGACCCGCTGTTCCAGTGGTTTGCAAAGACTGACTTTCTACTAGGAAGGGTTGAGTTTCACCTAGTATAATGAAGCTTGAAGATAAAATTATGCAGCCACAATACAAGGTTAAGAAATCCAGGTATGACTTTCAGTTTTCAGCAAATACTAGAAGCTTAAAAACATGCCCCTTGAAATCAAATAGCAGAGAAGTTAAATGCAGCTAGAGTGGGTTTGTATTTTAGAGCTTAGTGATAGCAACAGTGGTTAAAGTGTATTAAAACTTCGGGTTTCTGCTAATAGTTTAGGATTCTGCAATAAACTTAGTTTTTCACTGATCGCAGCATATGATCTTGAGCAGGGAGGTCACAGTGTCCCAGTTAAACTTGCCAGAAGCAGCTAAGCAAACATTACTGGCCTTGTAAACAGGTTATACCCCAACTAAACCCGCTACTTGCTTTGGAAGAGCGTCATGTCACAGCTGTCCTGACATCCCTGACTGCTCTCTTGCTACCTGGGCTTTTCAGGAAGCAGCTCCAGCATAGCACAGCCCCAGGCACCAGCTCCAAATAATACGGATACTAAACAGTAATTTCAGTGCTCCAGTTGAATCTGAAAGGGGAAATCAAGCGAACTGTCCTTGAAGAGTTAACCACAGCTCCCACTTTCTTTGAAAACAGTGCTTGCCATCTGAGTCACTCCCAATCCTCTACTAAAATAGTCTGGAAGGGAGTTACATCTTGCCTGAATTCCCCTTTTGCACATAAAATTATGATTTTTCATTATCCTTTCCAGCAGATCTCTTTCCTTCTACTTGCCTAGTTCCTCAGTCACCCCTTCCTTCCCGGCAGCTCCTTTTATTTCACCTCTTTTACCAATGGAGAAAACACACACTGACAAAACCCCCCCAAAAAACTAACAGGGAAAGTCCCTCCCCCCATAAGGCAAGAAGCATTTTGACATACTTTACCCACTTCCCTACTCACAGCTGCAAACAAACCATGGACATCTTGTATTTCTCCTCCTGGGGCACAGCATCCCAGCCCCTTCCTTCCTCGCTTCTCCCACTTGTCTGGCACCCACGCCATAAATGCTAGCCAGTCAAATGCACTCCTGGGTTGGCAAGGACTTACAAATTGACAGCTTTATGAGCATGTGAGGTTAGTCTTGCCTCTCTCAGCTAAAGCCAGCAGCATCCACCACGGGAGGAAACGCAGCCCCTGGCAGAAGGAAGAGACGTGGTGGGTCAGATGCTTGCATGGATGATAAGCCTTTCCAACCTAGAGGGCAAATTGGTGGCACGTGGGATTCAGGACAGTGTAGCTGGGGGCATGGAAACTTTAACTGGCCAATATTATGTCACAGCCTATCTCGTTTGCAATTAAGGGCAGGTATGCAGTGAGATAGGTGAACTGTTGGCAATTCCTCAAGCACTTGAAGATGTTCCAGAGCGGACACTCAAAAAAAATCTGAAGTTGGGCTGCCCTGCCGTCAGGCTGGCACACAATAGCCCCTAATATCCGCAGAGGGAAATAAAGCACCAGCCCAGCTGTTGTTTGCACATGTACCCTGCAAGCAACTCATGCAAAGCCTCCAGTGTTTCTCGCTCTCTCCTACCTCGCTGGTAATTATCGCATCCCAAGAACCACAAGGTGTCCTCAGGACAGCGCACAGACCCAAAGTATCCTGCAAAGCCAGCGCCTCCCACCCTAACTTACTTCTTCACACAGTACCTATTGTTTTTGTATTGTTACACCTCACGTATTGTTTTTGCCTTGTTTCACACTTCACTTAGATGCTTAGTTCAGACCATAATTATGCTGTGCAGATGATTAAAGAACCTCTGCTTCTGGGTACAGAAATACTCCCCAGGCCATATTGTAATTGTCTAGGAAACATTGCCTGCCTGCCATGACTTCTAGGTGTAGCTTTGCTAATTGAGCTCCTCCTAGCTGGGTAGATGCGTCACCTCATCTCTAATGTGCAGTAATCGCAAATCAAGTAGTGAGACTGCACTTGGGGATAATTAGAATATAAAGCACCATAGAGTTTTCTCCATGGCACCTCCTCCAAAGAGGGAAAAAAAGACTGTTTTGTTCATCCCTGACTGCAGTGGGGAGCTGCTGCTTTCTTCCCAGCAGGCTCCCAGCGGATCCATTCCCCCTTCCGTGACACAGCATGCAGAGCAAATTGAAATTAGACATGCTACATGGCACGCAGTCATGTCTCCTAACTACAGCAGGATCAAAGATATCTATAATCCCAACAAGGTGGGTTAGAGTCAGCTAATGAATGCTCTGGGGAAGAAATCCAGCCAGATTTGGATGGCTTGATTAGAGAGCAAGCAGAGCTCTCAAGGCTGGAGACATAGATTGGGACTGATCCAACCCTTCTCAGGGAAAATCATTGAAGCCCAGGTGGGCTCAGGAATGAAAACCAGATGAGGGAGGAAGGAAAGCACTGGACGATGGTGTTCTACCTCCTTTCTCACCTCCCTCCACAGTTCTTGGCCCTGTAATCTCCATGTAATTTAGCACTGTCTTCTGGAAGAGAGAACCACTCCTGCTTTTCAGATGGCTCATTGCTTCTAAAGTGTTTGAAGTATCTTTAGGCTCCTGGATTTTATGCCTGGCAGCCCTGGAAGGGTATGGGATGGCATTGGCACAGCTGAGACTGTGGATCTAGCTCCAGTAGTGTGTGCAAAGACTTCCCATTCACTGCTGGCATCAAGCTACAACAGCTCCAGCCCCAACATCCACAGGACATACTTGCCAAAAAAGAGAGCTCCTATAGCTCTCTATAGAGAAAGAAGAGTTAAAACAACTGTGTAGCAAAAGCAGATTAAAAGCACACACTCTTATCCCACAGATTTATCCTGTGCTTTTTATGGGCTTGCAGAGCTGTGAGGACTTCGCATACCAATATGGATTGGTTTCACCAAGAGCAGCAAGGGGTTATAAACGCTCTCCTACAAGCATCTAGAAGCTCAACCTTCTGATTCGTGTCCTTTCCAGTGCCTGCTGGGCATCTCCTGGGAGCTGCAAGGGAGCTCGCTGTGGAGCAGCTCTCACTGTGACCCCAACAGCTGGATTTTCCAAGCAGGCAACCAAAACACCAGCCCTCTGCAGTTTTGCTGGAGTTAATTAAGCAGCAGCCGCTCCACCACATTGTTCCCCACGTACACCCTGTTCTGAGCTGGCTTGGTCAATATTGGCTCCTGTCTTGCTGAGCAGGGTGGTAACTTGTTTTTCTATCTCTTACCACGTCGGTGGCAGCGTGGCGTGTGTATGCTCTCAGAGGGCTCGGAAGGACCTACTTTTACACTGTTTCTGAAGGTATGATTTTTGTTTAAATTGCCCAGTGTTGAGTCAGGCACCTGGCAGGAGCTGGGAAAGGGATTCTCTTGGTTTTGCAGGGAAATACAATGATGTCCCCAGCCTGTGCGACCCTAGCAGGGCTGTTGGTGCTCTAGTAGGGCAGCTGAGCTCCTTCTGGGGTTGCCTTTTATGGGGCTGCTTTTGGATGGGGGCTAGGGAAAAGAGGAGCAGGGTGAGATGTTTTCTGCTACCGGTGGAGTTGGAAATGTATGTGTGTGGGAGTGCTTGGTCTGCTGTAGGCTGTCATTCACAGGACAGGGAATGAGTGACAGCCCAGTTTAGACGATGGGGCCATGGGGAGGACAGGGAGATGCACGTGCAGTGTCAAGCCTGCCCTGCCCCTGCTGTGTGACAGCAGAGAAGTCGCTCACATTAGTGCATTAGTCTGGCTCGATAGCAATGCTGAGGCAGCAGCTGTCTTTACGCCAGACCGACTGCAAGGGGAAGCTGGCTTTAACCAGGGTCCACGAGTGCTGGTTACAGGGGGGTTCAGCTGCTGTGATGGTGTGATGGTTACAGGGCGGTTCAGCTGCACTGTGTACTCTTATTTAAATATTTGCTATGTCATTCAGTTCTTAAAAGTAACTTCTCTCAGGTGAATGACAGCCAGTTAACAAGTTTGCTTGAAAATCCCACAGAGAACTCGGTGATTATTAACAATGTCAGGAGGCTTTTCTGGGACAAGCTAGTCAGTGCATGGGTCTCCTGTCCCTCCCTTGCTCACTCATGCCCTTACAAGGGAGCAGGCAAGACTCCTCTGCCTTTATGATGTTATCGCAGGAAGACGTCAGGGTCTAGTTGGTAACACCAAGGTGTCCTTGGCTCACAGATTCCCCTGTCCTCATGGCAGCCCACTCTGCGCCATCAGAAAAGTGCTGTTCCCCTCTCTGACACAACAGTACCCTTGGCTCAGTTACTATTTCCCTTCCCCAAGGCAGACATCCAATACTTCAAACCCAACAAGCCATATCCAGTGAACCAGACAGACTTGGCCCTTGGTAGTACAGTCTCATGGTTGCAGGGAAGAGCAGGATAAGGCTCAGGGAAAGGGAACAAATTTGGGAAGAGATCTGGAGCAGCTTCTGTAGGAGGAATGACTGGCTATGACTACCCAGCATGAGAAAGGGTGGCTGAGGGACAGGAGAGATGTCTGTCATCAGGACTGTCTGGAGACAATGAACTGGAGAATGGCTCTCTGCTGTTCTCTTTCCAGTTCAGCATCTAAGCAACAACAAACTAAACCATCATGTGAGAAGTCAGCTAACTAAAGAAAATGGTTCTTGTGTTGGGTGGGAGAACTTCTTGGTAGAGGATACTGTGGAAGCTAGCATCTGACAACGCTTAAAACGGCAATTGGATGAATAAATGGAAATAAAAAAAATCCACCGAGGCTTATCAGAAGCAAGTGAGGCTGTTAGCTGCATTAGCTCCATACTGCAGGAGGCTGGAGGAACATTTTGGGGGAAAGTGTCATTGGGTGCTTACCCCGGTCTTACGCTGTCCCCAAGCATCTGCTGTCAGGCATTGTCAGAAGGCAATAAGCAGAAGGGCAAGTAACCAGGAGGTAGCCAGCAGTTGTGAAGCAGTGACATATGGAGGGGAAGGAAGCAGGCTGAAAAAAATATGTGAGAAAATCACAGGTGCATCACATTTCTAGTGGCCTTTCATCTGGGAAGACCATAAGCTGCTTTGTGAATTGCTCTGGACAAAAGCAGGGCAATCCAGCAGATGCCTGTTTGTGTGGCAATGACGAGAGCAGATCTGTGATAACGTGATACTGATCCTGTGAGCACAAGCACAGGTAAATAACATTACTGACGTGTCCCTCTGAGGGCAACAAGGCTAATTCTGGATGAGTCTGAGCTGCAGTTCGCCTGTGAATACAGACCTTTCCTGCTTGGCTCGTACCACGTGGAGGGGCAATACTAGCAATGCTGAGCCCTTCCTTCTCTCTCTCTCTCAGAGGAACAAGACATGATACAGAAGAGGTCTGCCATGCTCGACTTGCACAGCTTACAGATGCCCTTTTCCAATACCTGGAAGTATGGGATCTTGGCACTAGCCATCCTCTTGCTCCTGGTGGCCCTGACCATCTTAACATGCCAGATATGTCAACTCCAGAAACGCAACAGGACTAGAAAAAGTAAGTATCGGGCAACAGTGCTCAGCAGACACCGGGAGCCTGTGTTTCTGCTAACCTTTCCTCTCAACAAGCATCTTCCACTCTGGACCAAACACAGGAGCTAAGCAATGTCCTCAGCTTTTATGCTTCCAGCTGCCACCATTTCTGTCATAGTCACTCTGTGGCAAGCTGCATGTCCAAGATGTCTATTACCTGATTCGAGACAGGTAAGAGAGCAAGTTCCTTTTGTTTAAATGAAATTGGCTCGGTGTGCGTGAAGACAAGAGGTGGGAAACTGGGGCAGGTAACCTCTCCTGGTTGTTAGTTGCAAGGGGAAGAAACAAGGCACACGTTACAGGATCCCCTGAACATGTCCTGCCCATACAGTCATTGCAGCCTTGCTACAAGCCAGATTCTTCTTCACCAGGCCAGACACATAAGCACAACTTCCTCTGTCCTCTCCAGTCCAACTGTTATCCCCTGCCCCAGGTCATGCCAGGCTCACCAACTCTTCCTTGCTGCCTGCAGGTCTCCCCAGCCTCCTGTCACCCAGCCTCAGTAACCCCACTCCACTTGGGTGGCTTTTGGACAAAAAGAGAAACTGAACTAAACTAAACTAAACTAAACTAAATTATCTCTCCCACCTGCTTCTTCTTCCTCTTCCCTTCTCAGCTGTGCAAGATCACAAGCCATGCTACCAACCATGGCTTGCCCTACTTCTCTCATCCAGAGGCATCAGATCCGAGTGCCATCTGAGCACAGCTTGCTAACTGCTCCAAAATGCATTTATTGTAAGCAGGTCGCAAGGCTGTCCCAGAAAGTCTAAACCATATGGTATTCACACCAGGTGATTAGTGTCAGCACCTGCATGACAGCAGTTAACAATGGACCCTTCCACAGGTCCCACTAACAAAGTCTTCCTGGTGACAACACTGTCCCTGCAGGAAGAGAGGCTGAGTGAGGCCACAGGATCCACTGTCCTTCTACCCAAGACCCAAGTGTGGGGGGAAGAAACACTTCCCACTGAACTGGGATCTTTCCCAGCTGGACTAACCCTTCCCTTTATGCACAAACTAAAGCAAATTTAAGTGTAAAACTGTGTGACAGCAATGTCTTCATCCACTGCACTAATTTTTGGGGTACCCTAGCTAAACATTCTGCTTTCCAGAGGGAGGATTCCCAGTGATTTTTAAACTCAGAGCCCTCTAAAGGCTTTCACAAAGTACCACATAAAAATCCCACTCCAAGACTTTCATCAACATTGCCAAATGTCATCATCCCCAAGCTGGATAGCACTTACTCAGCTTTTCTTTATTCCCACAGAGAAGAGGGAATGTCACAGCCAAGGCTGGGTTAGAATGAGGGCAATGAATGGCATTTGGAGGAAGAAAATGCCACCTCTTCTGCATGACACCGCTAAGCAGAGCAATGCAGATATCAAGGCAAGTACACTGATGCTAGGGCGAAATCAAGAGCCTTCCTCTTTTTCAGAAACCCCACAGGGTCAAGCGGTGGACTGACTGACAGTCTGATAGAAAGCAAGACCCTGTGGCAAGAAAACACCCAAAGAGAGAGAGAGAGACTCTGGCTGAAGGGAATGGAGGGAGAGGCAAAGTAGAATAGAATAGAATAGAACAGAATAGAATAGAATAGATTCTATATAAAATAAAATATTGCTCTTCCACTTAAACAGAAACTCTTTTTGTGTGGCAGCAGAGCCACATGTCCACTCATCCCTGTTTCCCTGGCAGGACTAGACAGTCAGATACACACAACAGGGAAGGGGGGAGCAAAGCACTGATGCATCAGGTCAGCAGCCAGCCCCACTGCCGTGATCCTACAGGTATTGCAGCCCATCCGCAGCACCTGTGCACTCAGTTCCCATCCTCCATTGCCCCCCAGCCTCCCAGCGGGTACTAGAATTAGCCTGGGCAAGTTCTGGATGACAAATTCAGATTTTGACCTCTCATAAATAGGGCTGCTGGGAAGCTTCAGCTCTTCAGGCCACAAGCAGAACACAGCAGATTGGTATCACAGTGTGCGACAGGGACCTTTGCTCCTGTTCCCAGGTGCGTTAAGGAGAGTTGCAGAGCTTATGAAGCCCATTGCTGAGGGAAGTGAAAACACTGGCGGAGCAATTCCTGGGGAAACTCTTGCAAAAACGCTCCTCTCACTTCATCAAAAGCTGGACTTCTACTTGCTTCTCCTTTATCCATCCCTTAATTTTTTTGCTGAAAAAGAAGCAATTGCAAACCTTTCCCACCCCCCTCTCCTTTCCCCACAACTGAAGACATCCAGTTTCCGCGCCACCTCCAGCCCATGTCTGTGTTGCTGGACGTGTTTTCCAGTAAAATGAATTCCTCAAGTTCCTGGTGACCTTCTTGCAGCTGGCCAAGGCTCGCTGCGAGAGGAGGAAGCCCAGGCACGCAGCCCCGCTGCGCAGCGCCGTCACAGGGGGAGAGCCAGCTCCGCAACAGGGGAGAGAAGCCGGCACCAAAATACCACTGGCAGCTGCTAAGGGCAAAATGGTTATTAGAGGGTTGCAGCTGCTTCTCTCTAATTAAGAGGAGAGCCAATGCCAGCAAGAAAAGCAGGGCAAGAGGAGGAGGGGGGTGGGGGGGAAGGCTGAAAGGCAGCCTGTCCTGCATGACCAGGGGCGAGGAAAGCAGCTGCTTTGGTGTGGTTGCCCTCCCCGTGGTAGCACAGCTGTTGGGCTCTGCTGTGCCTTTCACTCACGGTCCAGCCTGAGCTTACAGGGGCTCCTGAGGGAGGCCAGGCTCCTTCCTTTCTTCCTCATTATCTGAACGAGGACTAGACACTTGCACCGTGCCAGAGAGCTGATGTGCCAGGAGAGGGGAGTGTGTGGGGTGCTGGTGGTACCACACAAGCCCTCATGGGCCCTTTGGCTCTACTGCAAAGGCACCAGGTCTAAACATACCTTCTTCTTTTCCTACCCTTGTAGAAACAGGAGGGGAGTTCAACACTACCAGACTATAAAAGACTCATATCTCTCTTTTCATCGTGTCCTCATTTTTTGTTAGGTGGAGGAGTTACAAACTGAGCTGGACGAGCCGTCCACCTGCCTCATCTCCTCCTCCAGTTGGACCAAGGACCTCAGCAGCATGAGCAGCGATCTGGGGCTCCTGCCTGGCTCCCGGGGCACACTGAAGTTCTCTCTCCTCTACTGCAAAGAGCGCTGTGAGCTGCTTTTGACTGGCCTGGAGGCCTGGGGGCTGCCTGGGCATGGGTGTGCTGAGTCCACCATCCGGGTCCGGCTGCTGAGGCAGGTCCCATCACACATCCCTGAGCTCCAGTGCGTGGTCCAGGAGTGGCAAAGTCAGGTGGTGAAGAACTGCACCAGGCCAGCCTTTGGGGACCACTTTGTCTTTTCCCTGCAGGATGCTGAGGTGGAGAAGAGCACCCTGAAGCTGGAGGTGAGACAGGGCACTAGCTCAGTAGACATAAAGAGGGGTGCCTTGACCAGACGAGATATGTGTAATGGCTTCTGGAGATATCTCCTTCTCTTACCCCTTTGAGGAACATAGAGGGAGCTAGTCACCAGGTTCTCTCAGGGTACAGCCAGCCAGGCCTTTTGGCAACACAAATAAGACCAAGTTTTCCAATTACCAGCAGTAGCAGCCAGAAGTGTGAGAAAGCCTAGAGCTCCTAAAACACTTTCACTTTCCAAGGGGTGCCCTACTAATTTCTTGGGCATTTTATTTTGGGGGTCTGCATTATTGATGTAGGGGGGATTTGATTTCCCTGAAATCTGTGTTTCCTGGTGCTCTGTGTTCTCCTGTCATTCGCCACAGGCATTCCCCACGGAAATGTGCTTGGATGCACCATCCTGCAGCAGGATGTGGCGTAGAAACTGAGGCCTGGGGTAAATGAATGGCCCTGCAGTGAGTGAGCTGAGGGATATCACACAGTGCAGGGAGAGCAGAGCTAGCTCTAACGGTGACAACATGGTGAGCAGAAGCAGCCTACAACTCCTGTTAGACTCTTTTCCCTAATTCTTTGTTACTCTTGCTTGACTGCTTATGACTTGTCTCATTTAAAGCTAGTTTGGGTCTAGTTGCAGATTTAACACTGCAGATGTACCTGTGAATGCCCAGGGATTTTAACAGATAGCAACCTCGGCAACAGACAGCTGTCAGACATCCTCTAGGCTGCGATGGATTTGAAATGTGTGCTGAGGGAACACCAGCGAAGACATTACTGGTGAAATCCAGAGCAGACAGGTCATTTCCCAACCAACTATTCCCTGCGAATGATCTTCAGACACCACAAGCCAGCACTAAGAAAGGGCATGAAGCTGAAGTCTTTGTACTTTGAACCCTCTGCCACATTATACCATGGTGCCCAAGACCTCAGCTTGGAGGCAGAGGGAAGGGGATCACCCAGAAATATGGAGTTGCACCCACAGCAGGATAAAGGCAAATCAGTACTGCGAGCTGGTACAAACTCACCATTCTCGAGCTGTTAGCTAGAGGTGTAATCAACCAGGGATGGGTGGCTTTCCCGGGGACATGTAATGCTTAAATGGTCTCTGGCAGGTTTTTCTCCCTCCCAGGAGCAGCCAGCAATAGCTATTTCAAAAGACATCAGTGGACTAGGTGGCTTATAGGTCTGAACCTGGATGGTGGTTCCCATCTGTTGCTACAGATCTCATGCTCCTTGACAAGTGTCCAGTTGCCCATTACTTCAAAGCCCCTTTGGTTTGGCCATTAAGTTTTGCTGTTTCTGCAAGCAGCAAAGCCAGGGAGCTTAGGCCAGACGTGGGAGATGGCCGCATGCTGGAGAGACGCATGCTGGAGAAACAGCTGTGGAGGAGGGACACAAAGAGGAGACTGAAGCCATGTGTGAGCACATGCAGTGACAGCCCCAAGCTGCCGTGAAGCAAGTGTGGGCAGCTGGCGGGGGACATGCCCCTGTGCAAAGGGATTCCAGCACCCTCCGGCTCCCCTGGCCAGCTCTGGCAGGGAGAAAACCTTGCATGGAGGAAGGGCAGGACTCAGCAAGATCAGAGGGGCCATGACCTTCACACATGTCCTGTGGGACAGGACAGGCTTCACACAGCCTGTTCAAGCTGGTCGGAGAAAGGGGACAGGGCAAGGTAATGCCACTTGATGCTACGGTAGGCAGATGTTCAAGAGCAGTAGGGTGTTAGCAGAGGTGGAAGCACAGCAGAAGAGATTTTTCAGGTGATACCACTGAAAGAAAGCATCTGAATTTTACTCCTTGGCATGGACTTTCTTTGCTATCATGACAGCCCAATCCTGACACCCCGAAAAGCCCACGGGTGAGAATGGAAACACATTAAAATAGAATCTAAAGGTAGGAAGCTGCCCTTGAAGGAGGTTCAGATGTGGACCGCGTGGATGCACTTGTGGCACAACTCCATCGTGCACCTCACACCCAGGGACACGCTTTTTCCCTCTCTCCCACAGGTTCAACGATTCGACAAATACTCCAGAAATGGTGTGCTGGGGGAAGTCAGGGTCACCCTGAGCGAGCTAAAGGCCTCCCAAAGTTTGGTTTTATGTAAAGAGCTGCAGAAGACTACAAAGGTGATGACTTTATCACATGGCCTTGCCCTGCATGCCCACACAGTGGTCAGGGAACTGCATGTCAATACAGCCATCCCTTCATTTTGTTAATGAAAAATCCCCACCCTGCATCCTTGGGGACCTTCTGTGTGATACACATGGTAGCGGATCCCTTCTGCTCCCAGCACACTTCTCAGGGAGGATCTGCAGGAAGACAGGGCTTTACAGGGATGGAGCTTGAAAATGCATCTTAAAGGTGAGATCTCCAAGGAAGGATGAAAGCATATTGGATTACCAAGCTTATGTTGCAGCACCTTCTCCACCCATGGAGACAAGAGTTCACTGTGCATTACACTGGTGGCCATTTGGTTTGTTCAAAGAGACTAATGGCCCAAAATGAAGATATATTACGTGTTCCAGTAAGGAACTAATAGCAATTTTAAAATGTTAGAGATGTATTTTAAGTGGTTGCTAATGACAGTAATGTATTTTATAACAGACAACAAGTGGCATCTCAGGTCCAGCAACCTGAGCAATTTGTTTGTAAAAAACTTCTATTCATTCCTTATACATGGGAAGTTGATGTAAAACAGGAGCGACTTGAATGTAATTCTAGACCTGGCTCTCATAGTACCCTAACATGGTAAAGTCTACAGCCTGTGGGGTTTCCTGTGTCCCTCCAGAAAAAAATACCATGGTGCCATAAGACCTAGTATTTTAGTACCATAAAATTAGCACAGATGCATCTGGATGTAGTCTCTTTTGTACTACCTCATGCAGCCATGTTTGATAGGACTCAAAACCCAGAAGATACTCTTACATCCAGGTTATCCAGACACAGGAGAACAGGGGCTTTTCCATTCGTCTCTAGGAGAAAGGGAAACTGCCACACTGAACAAATAAAGAGGGGATGCTAGCAATTGTTAAAAAGTTAAAAAGCTAAAATTCAGTCTCGAGAAAAACACCGAAGGGCAGGATATGACCAGCATGTTGTGGTGGCCCTTCAGTCTCTATTGCTGAGGCCCTAAGAGCACACCCATGAGCTGCAGGAAGGTTGATGGGTGGCCTTGGTGGCTGCAGAGGTTGTTGCACTGGATGTCTGCTCACCACACACCCACGTGCCTTTCACAGGACGTTGTGGGAGAAGTGCTTGTGTCACTGAAGTGCCTCCCCATCTCTCAGAGGATAGAGGTTGGGCTGCTCAAGGCAAAAACTACATCCCCTGGAAGCACTGCAGAGAAGAGTAAGGGTTTTACATCTGCTATTGTTGCTGCTCCAGTCTTTATTCTGCTTCCTGCTACCTTTATCTTACCCACCCAGAGGGTTGGGGAGGTGTTGGAGAGAAAGGTCCCTTGCATGCCCATCGCACCCCAACCAGTGCTGCTGAATCAGACCACAAATCTGTCCAGCCTAGTGACTGTCTCTGACAGAGGACAAAGTAGCATGGAGAGAAGACAGGCGTAAGTGATACTCCCCCTCTGTACTCACCCTGCCTCTTCCAAGTCACGGCTTAGAGATTTCTTGGGCTGGGGTTGGCTTCTGCTTATTTAGAAATCCCCAATGGATTTCTCCTTCCTGCATTCCTTCTGTCTTCCATTTATCCCGTGCTACTAACATTTAACATCCACAGCGCCCTGTAGCAGGGACTGCCACACCAAACTACGCTCCTGTGAAGTCCACACCCTTGGTAGCGTTGACCTTGCTGCCTCCGTCTGCTGCTCACAAGAAAGTTGCTGCATTGCCATGAGCTGGTGCACAGTCCCCAGCTCATTTCAGCAAGGTGGCCATCTGATGTTAGATCCCAGGAGTTTTGACACAGAAGCTGCTTTCATTGGCTCATCACACTAATGAAATGCCCAGCTAATTCTCTCAGGCAATGCTTTCCACTCCTCTTCCCTCTGTCACAGGACTTGAATCCCATTTCTCTGCTCTGCAGAGACCTGAATACCAAACTTCATCACAGTCCTGTTGCCCTCCTTATAGCGCCAATTTGGTTTTCCTCTTGAGGTTAGCCTGCGGTGGGGACAGTGCAGAGATGCACAGTGCTCCTTGGGGATGTAACCAGAGCATCACTATCATCCTTCAGTCTCCACTGATGAGATGGCCCTCTGAGGCCATGGACACTTGAGAGCAGCATTAGAGATGCTCTGCCTTGCAGATAAGCTGCAGAGAGCTCCCTACCCTGAGAAGGCTGAGGTAGAATGACCTTTCTCTCCTGTAACCCAACACTTACACCCAACCCAACCCAAGACAACAACGTTTCAAATTTTGGGCCCTTGTCTTATGTGGGTTTCTCCCCTGCACCACCCAACTAGTTGGAGGAATGAAGGCAGGGGAAGCTCCAGCCATTTTCCTTCTGTAGTCCTCAGCACATAAACAGCGAGAAGGTAGGCAGCCCTTTCGCTTGCATCACAAGCACATCAGAAGCACAGCAGACTTTGAATTCTTGAGCTGGTCTCTTCTGGGCTGAACTCTTCCCACAGCTTTAAACGCTTAAAAGATCTTCTCATCTGTACCCCTAAAGCCACTGTTTTCCATTTTGTTAATTAAATACAGGCAAAGGAATTGCAAAGGCTCCTCTCTGTTGTTTCTTTCTGAGCTTTGTTGCAGGTGTTGGATTTAGCATAAGCACTTATAGAGCTAGCAGGAGTAAGTCCTTTCCTCCCTCACCCTGTCTCTACTAACTTCAGAGCTTGTTCCACAACTACAGAGTCTACTCTGAGGTAGTCATTAAATCATGCTCTACTGTTATAGGATGGTGATGTCCTACTAGGTCCTACTAGCTATGTACCTACCAAGATGTGGTTGCCTTGGCCAAGTGGTCTGATTTCCAGCAGTACCGAAGCCAGCAACAAGCTTTGTTACTAGCTTTGAGAAATGTGGGATCAAGCCTGAATAGTTGCAATATTCAGGTCTAATCAACACACAGCCCTTTTCCAGCATGACTACCTTATGCTTTATTATGTCTATATTTGAAATGCTCTGGAACAGAGATAAGTAGCCCAATGTTTCATTTCTTCTTTCTCTTCCCATCCCAGATGTATATGCAAGGATAGATGTTTCCTGCAGACGCCACAGAGAAAAGCACCAGAAGTCCAGGCCCCGGGCCCACACACCGCTCATCATCTTCAACGAGACTTTCCTCTTCCACATGCCTGAGCCTCCAGCATGGGACTGTACGGTCCTGGTCTCCATTTATGAAGTGGACTCAGACTCCAGGCATCTCATTGGACAGGCCACGCTGGGGAAGAGAAGAGCAAAAGAAGCAGCTGACCACTGGGACCTCATGATAAAGTCCATCCAGCAGCCCGTAGCTAAATGGCATCCTCTGCTCATTTAGACGGGAAGGTCTTCTGCAGCAGTTGCATGTGGTGAATCTGGCCAGGTTTTCTGTCATGAAGACAAGACAAGGCAGTGCTCACAGTGGGTGTATCTAAGAAAAGATGGATCAGAGCCTGAAATTCATGCTCCCTAAGACATGAACAGAGGTAGCAATCTTTTGGCTTTCTCCCACTCCTTGCTGCTGCTTCATCTTTGCTGATCCCATGTCATCTCTACGATAGGAGCAGGGTTTCAGCAGCACCTTGAGCTGGAGAAGGTTTGTACCTATGAAAGGAAATAGAGCCTGCTCTGCTTACTATGAATAGGCAAGAGAAAAAAGGGATGGGAAGGAGGAGGAGTCAATGATCCTATTTATAAGATATAAAAGCACTAAAAGGTTAGTTGATTTGTCGAAGCTGAAACAAGAAATGTAGCTGGGAGCTTGAATTTCTATTGAGGTCCTCTCCAGCACCTCAGAAAGCCATCACCATTTTTTACCTAGTAGTGTCACAGGCTGGGCTTATTAGGACTTCCAAGTTTGTTACAGAAAGAGTGAAAACAGAGGCCCTGGACTATTGGAGTGAAGCTGTAGGTGTGAGCACCACTGTGTTTGCACAGGACAGGTTGGTAATGGGAAAGTACCACCCATCTCTACTCCGAGATGCCAGCCAGAGGCTTTCATTAGCCGTACAGCCGTCCCAAAACTGAACACAGACACCTCTCCCCATACTGTGGGAACAATGGTGATGTGTCTTCTCTGACACATCTGTGCAGAGGCAACTTCTCATATCACTTAGGAAGAGACATCTCCCACCAGGGAAGGATGCTGCTCCCTGCACCCAGGAGGGTGGCTGTTGCACTGGAAGGGCAAGTACCTGGCAGCACTGCCAAGGTGACCACAGCTGCAGGGCTCTGCCCTGGCTCCATGTCTGGACACAGAGAACACCAAAGCGAGAGGCATCAGCCATGTGCCCACCTCACATCATACTTCTGCCATAGGAACCTCTGATGGAGGCTGGAGAAGGGCTGGAGCTGGAACTGCCTTCCCACCCTCCTCCTCTCCACTCCAGCTGGATCTAATGAGTCAAGCATGTCCTGCACCCTGAAGCAGGGAGTTTAGTATACCTGCTGACATTTTTACTGCCATTAGTTCTAATAAATGTGGATATTCTTGCTGTCCGTATCCATTTAGTCTTTTTCTGAATCTTGCTGTATTTTGCCCTTTGAGAATTCTTGGGGCATGTTCATTGCATGTCATAGGGGAAAATAAATTACAGAAAAAAAGACTTTTTGCGGCTTAAAATTTCCTTTCACCTGTGTCCCTGTCCTGGTCTGATAAGAGAGATCCTTTTGTCATTTCCTATACTCCCAGCATGTCTTCCGATTGATTTCCCAGGCTTTCAAGGTGGTAAATCCACTCACACAAGAGCCATCCTCTGCCTCGCTTGCAGGCAGGTGTGAGTCAGAACTCCAGTTTTCCTTTGTTTTACATTTTTTCTTAGTGGCACTGCTTAAAAATCTTGTTCCCTGCCCCAGTCACAAGACATGTAAGGTCTCACCTTCTGAGAAATCTTTTGAATGCGTGGATGGGTTTTGCATAGAGTATGACCTAAAAAAAGAAAGATTTAGGTCACAAAGACTTATGTTGGTGTGGGAAGCAAGTGAAAGGAGGCCAGCAGAAAAGGGTAGGGAGGAGGAGGTGCTGGTGTTGAAATGGGTACGCCTGCAGCCATCCCCACCTTTGCACAGCTCCTCTTGTGGTTACTTGCCCCACAAACTGTCTTGGGTTGCAAGACAGATCTGATCCCCTGGTCCTGTGAAGGCAGGAAGGATGAAGCTTGGAAGAAGAAGCTGAAGGAAGGCTGTGACACCTGCAGGCTGGCAGCAATGTTCGAATTGGGATGAGGTGTCCCAGAGAGGCCAGCATCCAAGGTGCAAAGCCCAGGTAGGGCAGTGGGAGCAGATGATGACTCAGGGGTGCTTGCAGGGCAGGAAGTGGACAGGATGGTGACTCCCGGGTGGTGGAAGCTCTCCAGGCATACAGCATCACAGAACTGCAAGGAGATAACAGAAAGGAATTGGTGGTGTTCTCATTCTCTCTCCTCCCCTCACTGCAGAGAGAGGCCAAGCATGGTTTGGTTGGCTTTGGGGTCTCCTTCCTTTCATCCATGACCATCTTTAGCCATTCCAGGCTTTGATCTCCAAAGTTGTCCAGACAGCAGCAGCAAGAGCATCCCCTTCCTTACATAGGACACCTGTTGCCCTGACTGCTACTGCACCTGAGGCAGAGGCTTTCTCTGGACTTTTGGGGGATGTGCATCTCACTTTTGTCTTCTACAGTGGACAATTTTCCTCTCCCAAACACCATATATTGAATTTCACTTGACGTCGGTCAGGCCCTTCACTCTGCTGCCTTTGCATGAGAGCACATGGGCAACAGATCTGACTCCAGATGGGGCCAAGCAATGCTGAGTTGAGGAAGAAAAAGCTGGCTAATAAATAAATATATATTATTTATATAAAAATAGATATGTTATAATATATAATAATAAATTAATACGTGCAAAATATTTAAATAAATAAATAAATATGTACAGGAGTACAGACAGGTGGGCAAATGAACAAAGTGCTGCCAAACCACAGAGCTATAACCTTCATTTCCTTCTCATGGAGATTTCCCCATTTCAAGGCAAACGTGCAGAGAAGAAACCAGTCTCTGGCTCACCGGTGAACACGCTGCTCAGGAGACAGTTATTCCACCCTCAATATAATGAGTCAGTGTGTTTATACAGTTAAACTATTAAGATATTTTTATTCCTCAAACTCTCAAAGCTTCTCTAGTTAGCCCCAGGCAACTTTAGGTTTGGCGTTATTAACATGAATCAGAGACTCATTTCTGTGCAATTGCTTGTCCTGGTTGTTGGCCACGTTCGACTGGTTTGGGTGTGCCTGGGAGAGCTCTGGAAGTCATCTGCAGGCTCAAGTCCTGACGCAGCTTCCCCTGCCCACCTGCAGTAGCCGCAGGTGATGGTGTTCTCGGCATGGTAGGGCAAAATGCCCTACTGAAGCAGCAGAAAGCATTTCGGGGACCCACTGGAGTGTCCCAGGAAACACACAGTGACTGGGAACAGCCCAAAGGCGGCACCAATATGGAATAGAAGTGTGAAGGCTCTGGCATTTGATCTGGGTGGCTTCAGCGAGATGTCTTAATTATCTGGGATTATTCCTTGTTTTTTCCAGGGTTTGGACTTCCTCTTCCGAGCTGCTCTGCTGGCTTGTAGTGCCAGGCAGATCTACCAGCAGATCTACGTCGAAACAACGTGCAGCTGCTTTGCTGGAGCCAGGTGAGTTTAGTGCAGCACAGGATCCCAGGATCTGGCCCAGAGGGCCCAGTGCAAGTTCAGGCTGGGACCAGCAGCAGCCCCGGATCCCAGGATCTGGCCCAGAGGGCCCAGTGCAAGTTCAGGCTGGGACCAGCAGCAGCCCCCAGCATCGCTGGGGTTTCTCCCCACCGGCATCATGCATTGCAATGAAGACAAGCTCTCCCCTACATGTGGCTGGGATGGTGGGGCTGAAGAAGGGGGATTTCTCTCCTTGAGCCCAGAGGAGTTTGCACTTGAGGACAGCCACGTCAGGCACATGGTCGTGGGCACAGAGCTGCAGTTCGCTCGTGTTGCACAGGGGAGTAGGAGGGGGCAGATGAAGAATCAGGATATGGTCCTCCCCTCCATGCGTAGCTCCTGTAGTGCCAGTGGGACAACAGTGTCACACGCTTTGTTTTTCTGTTACAAACAGGCCTGGAGGCACCGTCTTTAATTAATGTTTGGTTCGTCTTAGCACAACACCATGTAAATGCAATTGAAGCAACACATCCAGTTCAAGCACATCCGGACACCAAAGTACTCAGGTCCCATTTGGTTTACGCTCAGAGCCGGACACGTTAGATTTCCCCGGACTATGGCTGATCTCAGACTGAGGTCTGGAGACAATCTGGGGGCCCAACCAGTTCAGCATTTAGTTTCAAGTCCCCTCAGCCACAGTTTCCAGTGCTATGCTGTCGTTCAGCTGGTGGGAAGGATGCTGAAGGCAGTCAGGCTGTGCCACTGAATGCTTTGAGAGCTCTGGCATCCCAGTCTTGGTCCCAGGCAGGAGAGTCTGCAACCAAGGCTTGGCTGGTGGGAGTAAAAATTCAGATGATCATGAATTTGCTCCCATTGAACGGCACCTTCCTGCAGCCACTGGCCAGGCGAAAATCATTCTGGTGGTGCTGGCAGCCTGCCCCAGGCACACGTGTGCAGGGCTGAGCAGCCTCTGATCGATTCAGCTTGTTAATCTGCCCACACATGCCACATGCCCAGGAGCTCCCAGCTGCTTTGGTGCCTGGCAAACCTCCCGCGTCCACCCTTCCCTCCCTCCTCCTCTCTAAGCACCTGCTTTCTGCAGCACGGGAGGGAGCGGACGCCTGCCTCTCCCCTTCCCTGCCCGCCCAATCTTCATGCAGTGTGAGTCCCGCTCCCCAGACATGTCTCCCCAGTTGAAAGCAAGAAACAAAAGGGACCTGCCTCGAGCATGCGTCGTGCATCGAGCTTGGGCATCTCCCCTGCCATTCCCACGCTCCCCGCACTGCTGGACCTTTGCCAGCCCTCTTGTGCTGTCCCACCAAGGTCCTCAAAGTCATTCCCGACCGTGCTGCTCACACCCCACACGGCCTTCCCTCCTCCTGGCCTGTGCAGCTGCTGGCAGAGGCGATCTTGCAAAGTGCCAATTTGTGATGGGCTGTCACGGGAAGGAGCCAAAAATGCTGAGACGCACCCTGCTTGCCTGCCTCCAGGTGCCCAGCTACCCTCCCTGGCAGGGGTGGGCATCTTCAGGAGCAGTTCAAACCTCCCAAGGGCTGAGCCAGATCTGGATGGTGCCTCTCCCTCACTGTTGACTGGAAAATTTAAATCTAGGATGATGCTAATTCTAGTGACTGAGCGTTATTGTGGTGATGCTCTGGTGCAGCCATGTTTGCTGGTGAGGCAAAACAGCCCACCCGCCTGTCCCTCTCCTTCCTCCCCTCCCTGCATGCCAGTGGCTGCTGCTAGTAAAACCAGTAGCCATGGCTTCTCTGGAAAAACCAAGAATCCAGCACAGCCAAAGCAGTCCTGATAAGAACAATCCCTTGCCAGGAGTGTTCGTGACGACCTTGGACCATCCCCTGCAGGGCCAACAGAGACTCGCTCCTTCAGGAATCACAAGGCTCTTGCTCAAACCTTGCCTCCAGCATGTAAGACCTGATGCTGGGCAACACCTCCCACCCAAACTGGAGACCCAGAGCAAGGTTAAGCCATCACATCCATTAGGGGGTCAAAATCAGGGAGTCAGAGAACACCCTTGGCCATGCCTGCCCACACTCAGCTGCATACCCCCAAACATCACTCACATGCTCTGCACTGGGAAATGATTCCTCTGGGAGCTCCTGCATCTATTTTAGGATTTTTCTGCGCTTGCAAGGACAGAAGCAGAGAGCATTTGGGCCAGCGCCATGACTGCTTCCTCATCTGATGTCACACCACTGCCATATGGTCCTCGTCCAGCTCCATCAGGCGGTGGTGGTCCACCGCCCCTGTCCAGACAAGCAAAGCAAAGGCTTGTACCAACAGCCAGTGGTGAGAAATTGTGCTTCCTTCCCCCTGTATTTACCCCACATAAATAAAATGCAAATACATGTTTAAAAAAATAAACTGCAGGGAGCCGGCAGGGGACCAGGCAGCATCTCTGTGTCACTGTGTCAGCTCTCGCAGGGCCCACAGCAGCATCACCAAGACAACAGCCATCCAAAGGAGGAGCAGTCGGTCCCCTGCAAGAGCAGAACAGCAGCATCAGCCTGACCCGTGAGCCTCTAGGGTCTGCTTGGCTCTCGATAAGCATCAGCTTCCCACACACCACTTGTCTACTTTTCCAAGAGTCTCATCTCGCACCTAAGTGGCTTCATGACTGGTTTAACTTTTCCAGCAAACTAGATGGGAGGTGAATGTTATCTCATCCAAGAGATAAGGGCACATTGACCGAAATCACACAGAAAGCCTGCTATAAAAGAAGTAAGAGAATTTAAAGCTGCAGAGCCCTGGTTGTGTTCGTTAGTCACAGACAGAGGCAGCTTTACTCCAGGTGCGAGTGCAGCTGAACCCCCTACAAGCCATTTCTCGCCTGGAGCCTGTTAGGAGACCATCTTTTTTAACCACCCTGTGGCTGTGGCAGAAATGAGAATATGAAGGTTGCTACCTCGTAGTAGTGTAAAGTTTGCAATACTGAGTTAAAATGAGGCTTCTAAAAATAAACAGGCTGAAAGGGTAGAGAGGGGATAAAAGGCAATTGCATCCTTTGGAGAAACAGAAGCCTGAGTTTCTTATGCTTCTGGGATTTGGCACAGGGGCCAAAGGCAATGTATTTGACCCCCCTTGCTTTGTCCGTAGCCTCGTCTCCCTGCATACCCACCAGTGTGAAAGCTGATGAGGGCTGAGGCTCAGCTTTTGCCTGCTGGTGCCTGAGGAGCATCCCCCTGCGAGCTGAGCCTGGCTTTCAGTCCCAGCAGGCACAAGGATCTCACGCTCGATCCCAGCAGCTTCCTTTTCCAGCTGGCACAGGGAAAGCCCCGTGACTGCTGGCACCCCTCTGGCTGCCTCTGCTCAGTGCTTTCTGGCTGCAGGCAGCACTGACAACAAACACAACATATCCTCCAGCTGGAGGGAGGAATTCCTGACCCAAATGCACGCACCGTCCAACTTCTGGTTTGAGCAGTATCTCACTGCAGCGGCGATGGGGATAACAACGTGGCAGGAAAAACTATGCTGGAAATAATGGGGGGGATAGGGGGGATGGAGA
Source organism: Limosa lapponica baueri (assembly GCA_002844005.1). NCBI lineage: Eukaryota > Metazoa > Chordata > Aves > Charadriiformes > Scolopacidae > Limosa > Limosa lapponica. Next base: position 951,215 of record KZ505696.1, read on the forward strand.
GGAGAGGAGAGGAAAGGTATAAGGAAAAGGAGGAAATGTTTTGGCGAGCCAGATGAGACTCCAGGGAGAGGTCTCCTTCAGGTACCAGTGATCCAGCCAAGCACAGACTTCAATTTGTTCTTTGAAGAGAAATAAAGACACTGCTTCACTCAGCCCATGGCCAAAAGAGCCTTGGGAATGAACCCTTCTGTTGCCCTCTCCTGGAGCAAGCCCTGGTCCTACAGGGATAGTTTTGCCATCCAAACACAGCTGGGCAAGACTGAGAGAAAAATTAAATCAACAGAGTGTTTTTTGGTGCACCAGCAGTTGAAGACCCAATCTGACATCTTAAAGGCATTGGACTTCCCCCAAAGCCCGACTACACCCTGGAAAAATCAAGCCTCATCTGAGTGTCAAGTTTGGGCATCTGAACCCCACAACTCTCATTTTTAAGCATCTGGCACAGACACAAAAGACATCTGTGGACCAGGCAGCCTATTTTTGTAATGTCTTTTTTAATAGTATAGAGATTTTCTAGTCCGTAAAGAGAGGTCTAGAGAGATACTATGGAGCTGGCTGGAGGTCCAGCCCTGGTGCAGTGGGAAGATAACCCAGCTTCTAGTCCAAAGCAGAGTGTTGGCCTGGGGACAGCCACTTGTGATGTCCAGACAATTAAAGCACTGTGAGCAGGTACAGATGGGAAAAGTGCCAAATTTAGCCAGTTTTGTGAACTAAATGACAACTGAGTTTCTCACCCGTGGGACAGGTTTGGGTTACATGGGAAGAGGTCCGTGTGGGAGCTTGCACCTTTTCTGCACACAGTATACACTGCTGGGCATCAAGGCTCCCACTGGATTTTCTCTCCCGCAGCCCTGCTCCAGCACCTCAGCAACCCTAATGCACGTCGAGTTTCTCACTCAAAAGAAGCCTGCAAATGTTTCTTGGAGCCTTATCTCCAAGGGCAGCAATCTAACACTTTTTTTTTTTTTTTCAGTTAAGCAAGACTGACAGCTGGAAAAATACATTTAAGTGAGCATTAAGAAATATTGATAAGGGTTTTGGAATGAATTCAGCTGGTGCAGTCTGCAGCGTGCCTTGTGTGTACACAGAGTTCGAGCTATATGAACAGCTGCGGATGGGAAGCAAACCCCTCCAGTCCCGGAGTGGGAAGTACTTTGAGAGAGCAGTGAGGCCAAAACCCCAATCCCTGCTGTTCAAAGAGCAACTACCCAGTGGGACATATTCCAGTGCATTTGCTTAACAGTACCATGAGCTTTTAAACTAGAATAAATCTTTGCTTGTAAATTGGTTCTGTGTTTGTACCGCTGTTTAACAGTATGGCAACCCTCCAGAGCCTGGCCAGCAGGAAGTCTTCAAGGAGACAGAGCAATGTCATTTCTTCTGGATTTCCCCTTCCAACAAATCCTCCCTAGGAAACTCCCTCCGGGAAAGGGAGGTCTCTGTCTCTAACTCCATTCTGACCTTCCCAGCATCCCAGCAACATCCAGTGTTGCTCCAAGATTAGTCCTAAATTCACCCTCTAATTTCACATTGGCTGCCAAGGAAACCCATTAGGTGGTGTCTTTGGTACTCTTCCCGTCAGGGCCAGACTTCATTTTGGAAGTGCTAAATCTCTAAAGGATTTAGCTCCCTTTACAGTATTTTTTAAAATCAGGTCATCTTTCCTATCACTACAGCTCCCAGTTTTTAAAAAGTAGGGAAAAGGCTTCACCCATTTCCCCCTAACCAGGAATGAAATGGGAAAACACGCTCCCCAGAAGACGTCATGAAAATAGAGAAAAGTTACTTTCCCGAAGCATTCGGATAATGGAAAAATGTTTCAAAAGTCCTTCCATGCCTCAGGAGTTTCTAAAACACAAAGCAAAATAAAACCCAGCTGACCACATGCCAAATTCAGACTATCTAGTTGTCTGCCCAAATCACCACCAACTGTAAAATACCCTTTTGTAAAATACATTTTGCTCTGTAGAAACACTTGGTGCTCACCATCACACAGCTGGAAGTCTCTGCTCAAAAACTGAGTGTTTTAGACCTGCTTTGGACCCAGCTCCGAGATTGAGCTCAGCCTAGAGCTGATCTGCCACATGCTTCACGCTCCCCCATTACTGAAGAGGCTTGGTGAGGGGGCCACTGGTTAAACCAGTTTGCAGTGGAGATGCAAGCCCCAGTGACACCCTAGTCAGCCTCACGCTCCCAGCTATATAAAGACCTTCACTTACATTTTTAGAAACAACCACGCTGCTGGTGCCCCAGACTGTTTGTTGCCCAATTCGGGTAATAGTTTCATTTTGTTTACTTACGATTAGGTAGGTTCTTTCATCCCAGTCTCCAGGTTGTTTAAAGGGGAAATAATACCCTTTGCTTTTTTGTGGTTTGGTTTTTTTGTTGTTGTTGTTACTGTTGGTTGGTTGGTTGTTTTTTTAAGGCTTTCTGCCTGGGGACTTGGGGTGCTCAGGGCTGTCATTTCAGAGATGGTCCCTCTCACCATCCCAGACTCTTCCAGAGCCCTGTGTTGTACTGACCTGTCCCTAATGCGGCCATTTGCATAAGTGATGCAAAAGATTGTAGGATTTTGAAAAAATACCCGCGGCACACAGTCTGCAAACTTGTTATTCTCACTTGTGGGAAGTGAACTGATTCTTTCCCTAAGCGAAAGAGAGACTTACAGTTTTGGTTCAAAACCACACTAAATGGGTGCCTTCCAGAGAATGCCCTTGACATCTGGTTTTAAGCACGTGTTAATGAACAAGCCACTGCCTCCAAGCAAAGTCACAGCTCCCAGAAGAACATCTTAATCATTAACCATAAAAAAAGCCATTTCCCTGCAGTTTAGAAAGCAGGGCTGTAGTTGGAGGTAACGTTAAAGGCCACCAGGGTGCGGGCACAGTCCCAGCGTGCCTGGGAGAGCGGTGAGCAGGGACCACTCACAGCCATCAGTCTATTGCTTTCATCCCCTAAAGGTGTTTTTCTCCCCCCAGCTACTGATCTTCAGTGAAGACAGGGCTGGACTCTGACTTCATCCATCCCATGAGGACTTTGGTTTGGTCTCTTTCCTACTCAAAAAAAGGTTTCTCACCTGGATTCCTCTTACCATCCCCTTTTAACCAAAAGCATACAGAGATAGCTGAGGTCTTAAGTCCAGGTGGTTTTCAGATCTGCCCTCACCCTGCAGTTTTACACACACAGAGGGGGGGGGGGTTCAGGTCAATGCCAAAATGAGCTCACAAAAACTCATGAAGTTTTTAATCAAGGCATCCCCCCAGGCTAATTTTTTTCTAATATTTATGTATTCAAATGCTTGGATGGCCTTGTGCACATGCCAGCTAGCTACATTTTGGTGATCCTGGAAGGCAGAGCTTGCTTTGATTTTCTTAAGGCGGAGGACAAGGGAGCCAGTGGGAGCTGGGAGCACAGAAGTCACGGCGGTGGTTTGCCTTGCAAGGACACTGCCCTAGGGGCTGATCATCTCCCAGCATCTTTATCAGCTGCCCCACGAACAGCCTGCCCTCCAGTTGATGGCTCTCACTGCACACAGACTATTTGCTTGCAAATACTGAAGCCAAAATCAGTTGCTGAAAAGGACATCCAGGACCCGAATGGCCTGGAAAGAGAGGTTTTTTTAATGTGTGTGTTTGTGTGTACACAGGACACATCCAGCCAGCTCTGCAAACAAACTGGTGTCATCAACTGAAAGGACCTGGGGTTTCCAGCAGCAGGAAGGGAAAACTGGCACTGAACAAAAAGCAAAGTCTGCGGCCATCGCCAGGCACACGGGAGCTGAATGAAGACCAGATTCGGGTTACTGGGCCAAAAATGTTCTCTGTCTTTTCTGTTTGCAGAGCTTCTGTTTGCAGAGCTTCTGCAGTCCTTTTCCCACACCTTAATGCAGAATCCAAATAACTTTCTCCTAGACATAGGAGGCAGGGCTAAACAGCATCTCAGTAACTAGTCAGTGGTCGCAGTCTTCATGGAAATGCTGGTATAATAAAAATACAGATGCATTAATCAAAAGGGCAGTGATGAGCATATAGTCTTCTGTTCTGTGTTGGTGGGGGTAAAGGTTAAGCCAAGACATCTGTAATCTAGCTAGGACTTGAGGAGAGAGCTCTATAAAAATAACCTTTCCCCTTCTGAGTGACATCCTCATGTTCTGTGGCGGGGTAAGAAATCCTGCACAAAGGGCAGTTGGGCTTTATTTGAACTGCCTGTTCCTGTGACTCGGACCTTCATTCTCCAGGGAGGACATAGGGAAAAGCACTGAGTTCGCTCCCAGTGACTCAAAAGCAGCCGGGAACTGTAGGCAGAGCTTAAGCTCAAAGATTCCCCTGGGGAAGGAGCAGAGTCAGGATGGGCAAAGCTATGTTGCGATTTCTGGGACAAAAAAGTGTAAATAAGTTACTGACCCACTGAACTCCAGCTACAACAAGGGGATAAACCAAGCAGCAACACTGAGCTCTACTAGATCCTAAGTCCTGCTCCCTCAGGTCAGGTTCTGTTGAGCACCAGTTAACAGCAATTAGAATAGTTTCTTTAAGCATCATCATCCACTGCTGCTTCAGCTGGAAGCATACCAAGATCTACAGGACCATGTCTAGGCTCCATTGACTCACTGGAGATAGGTTTTTGAAGCCCATGCTTCCTACATCTCCTGCCCAGTGCCTTTACAACTTTACACATCTATCTTGAGCCCAACACATCAACACATTATACTTCTCAGAGGTCAGCAAGCTTGTACTCACAGAGCATTTCATTTTGCCAGAAACTACATGGTGATGCAATAATAGCAGCTTTCCAAAATAAAGCTAGTTCGATGTGTGCACATTGCCAGGTTTACACTGTTCCACCACTGAAGGAATCCATGTCACACAAGTACACTGGAGCTAAGGTTACTCCTAGAGTAAAATATTCAGCGAGAACAGAAAGTAATGTCTTAGGGATTTGGTCACATCCATGTCAAGACTTCTGGCACATTGCACAGTTCAGAGGTGGCTCAGACTTGACATGAGAAGGTTCTCAAGGCAGTGTTGTTGTGCTGAAGGTAAGGGTGCTAAAACGTGTGTGCTGCCCAGTACAAACCTGTACTGGAAATGGAGATGAGTCCAACTGAAGAACATATATCCAGCGCCTTCAACTCATAGTTGAGCTCTGAACGCTCAAGTCTCTCCCACATGTGATGATTAAAAGGGGACATTACCAAGAAGCATGATATCAGAGATGTAAATTCTTTGCAAGTGTTAAAGTGTTTGTTAGTTCCTTTGGATTCTGTATTACCACATTGAGCAGTTTGGGTGTCTGAAGACAGTAAGGAAGCTGGCATCCCCTTCCTCAGAGCATTCTTGTCTAGACCATCTTTGCTCCAGATGCCCACTCCAACATCCCAGGTTCATTTGAAAACCACCCTCTTTTGTTGCCAGCGCTTGCACAGTGCAAAGTTCAAAGGCTGGGAGGCTGTGAAACAGCAAGGCAGAGGCAGAAGTGGCATGACCTGGAGATGGGGGAACCCCTTCCCTGCAAGGTCCACACTGCTGTGTTGCTGCCTCACTCCAGCGCTGAGCATCAACCCATGGTGACTTGGAGGGGCCCTGGAAGAGCAAGGCCTTGAGGATGCCCAATGAGAACCTGTGACTTGTGCAACAAGGACATTCGTACAACCACTAGTTCCAGTGACTCCAGTTTTGTCTGTCTTTTCTGCCCCTTCTCCTCTTTGGGTCTTTACTTTCTTGGGAAGTGAGAACACAAATTGTGACACAAACAGTGGTTTCAAATGTAACGCAGCTGGAGCATGCAGCCATGGAAACTGCTCCTTAAGGATGACTTACTATTTCATGTTTTGTTCTCTTGGTTAAATTGAACGGTAGAAAGGACCATAACCATGATATCCACCTGCTTCCCAGGAAATATCCTTACCTGTTAGTTACTCAGTACTTTTATAGATACATAAATGTATATTTATATAAATATTCATTCTATAAAAGCCTGATATTTATAAATAAACCTAGCAAAAATTATATTAAAAAATCAAAACTAGTTGGGGGAGGAGGGGCAGCAGAAAGCAAAACAAATGAAGCTGCTATGGAAAACTTTCATTTTACTTTAGGTTGTTCACACTTTCAAACTGGAACAAAAAGACCACAAAGTGAATTTCAAAAACCTGAAGTTTGAGTCTTGAGTCTTCATCCAAAACGTGTAAATGAATGTCAATGGATGGTTCAATGTATTTTATTCCTAAAGAGAAACCAGTATTTTTCCAAACAACTCTACCAAGGGATTTATGAAATAACCATTTTTCATTACAGCTGTAGCCTTCTAATTAGACTTTCATTCTAAGGTGAATTTTTAAGCCCTTCAGACCTGAGACATTATACACAATCCTCTATAATCTCTTCCTGAGGAAATTATTGTATTATTTAATACTCTTTGTGTTGGGTAATTACAGCAGGCTTCCTTCCTCCTTTCCATTCCTTGTTCTCTTTATTTACACCTGCAACAGGCTCATATGGCCACAGTCTCTGCCGGCTACCCAGCCTATCACGATTCAGTGAGATGCAGCAAGAAGAGAGAAGAACATGGGCTCAGTGGAACTATTCAGCACGGAAGATTGGGTTTTTTAACACAGAAGCTGCAACACCCTTTCCTTCAGTATAGATAGTCGAGACAAATACAGCATGGCAGCTTCCTCACAGGCTGTAGAAGGAAGTGCAATGGCAGGGAGAAAAAAAACACATGCAGAGGAAATGGAGAGTTTCCGGGTGGCAGACGCCAGAGCAGAGGTCAGCAAATGTTTGAGATGATTCCAGGCAGCGCTTTTTCTTTACCCAAGCAGAGGTTAAGTGTCCTGCTAGGTGGGAAGGTCTCTGTCTCCAAGGCAGGGTGCAGGAAAGTGGTAATATTTCAACCCTCTTCAAGGCTGTACCTTTTGGCTCTGCTGTTTTCCTGACTTGCTGGGAACTGGGACCTTCTCAGGGATGCTTTCACAGGATGCCAGAGCTCCTGAGCTCTGCTGTGTGCCATTTAAATTCTGCCACTGGGCCACCTGAGACAGCAGTTGCCAGCCCTGACTTTACAGCACCTCAAAAGTTGTGGGCTTTGAAAATTAGGAAAGAAGGCTGATTCCTGAGTCATATTTTACTTCCATAAAGGAACAATGAATAAAAGTATTCATTCCTTAGGACTAGCAGCAGAGGCAACGTTTGTAAGGGTTTCTGAGAAAACATTCAGTCCAGCATATCCAGGACTGGGATGCAACTGCTGTGTGCTCCTCCTGGCTCTGCCCGAGACCACCTGTGACCTGTAACAAATCTCATCACCTCCGCTTGCCCTCCTGCCTTTTCTAATGCCATTCCTCAGACAAGCACTTCAGTGCTGCACCACTGCAAGGCTCAAACCGACTCCTGGGCAGGACACTTTCTTCTAAGGCAGGGTTCAATATATTCCTAAAAGACAGACTGGACTGCATTCAGACTTCATTGGCTGATCCCTATTTAATGAGACTGGCAAATACAAATCATATATACACACACATACACAGCTTTGTTTGCACATTATAACACAATTGCACTTAATGCTGAGTCAGTAGGAACTCTGCATACTTTAAAAATGGAAGCCATAAAAAGTGAATTTCACATCAGGAAAGAACAAGTTGCCTATTTGCTCATGACCAGCTTTGTTGCCTAGGAACCAAGCACAGCAGCTCCTTTTTGCTCCCTGCCAGGGCTCTGTAAGTGCATGCTGTATTTTATTTCAGTTCAGAACCATTACAGCTATTTATTCATCTCTGGTGAAATGCTCCATTTGCTGCTTCACGCAGACCCAGGCTGGCATCAGAGACAATCCTGCCTGCGTGTTGAGGGAGCTTGCCCAAGGCTGCTTCAAGGATCTTTCAAGGGAGGATTTGAGCTCTTAAAAGCCTTATTGTCTTCGTAAGGCGCAGCAAACAGCGCTTCTTCCTCCTACCTGCTTTTCTGTGAGCCACTGAAACAGGGCTGTGCTGTGCTGCCTGGCAGCTCCCTGCACCGGCTGTATCTCACTGGGATGGCTGAATTGTGGTGGAGAAACAGCAGCAGGGTCTGTTGACTTCTGGCTGCTGGGCTTGTGGTTTTACTAACACTAAAAAGCTACGATAACTTGCTGAGGATGTGGTCTGCAGAGAAGACAAACTGATATCTTGAGGCATCAGCAGGTTCAGTCACTGTGATTGAACACAGCATTGCTCATCCGCTGAACCTCAGGAGTGCACAGCATTGCGGTTGCAAAGCAGAATACGCAAGCTTAGAGGTGCTGGCACTTGGAATAAGTCAATGTTCTTCATTCTGGAAATTAATTTATTTGCTCTCTCCTTTTTACAAGTCAGAGGATGCATTCTTAAGTTCCCATTTTTATAGACTCTTGCAGAATTAAGCTAGGTTCTTTCCTTCCCATCATCATGCCTAATAAGTGAACTCCAGGACAAATCAGGGCCCTGGACAACATGGCTGCAAGCCCCAGTGCCCTTGAGAGGTGCCCACAGCCACAATCAGCTAGGATAAGTGACTACATCCATCTGAAGGAGTGAAATCCAGCTCATTCCATTTAAGCTGTAGTGCAAATTTAGCCAAGTTAATAGGGAAGAAAAAGAGCAGAAATTCTTACTGATATTAGCAGATTTTGAGACATGCAAAGTTGATCTGCAAAGTATCATTTTCAGTTATTGCTTTTCAGAACACTATGGCACCTCAAACTCTTCCTGTTAGCATCTTCAGCGCCGAGGAACGGGGATTTCCCAAGGTGGCTTCTGACCCTTAAGCGAAGAAGCCTGACAGTAGAAAACCAACACAAGTCTCAAAATAACTGGTGAAAACATTTGTAATCTCAGCTTCTTCCCACCATGGCAAGTAACTGTGCATTTGGTTGAAAGACCAAGAGTCACATTACACTGAGCACAAAGGCTGCTCTTGCTTTTCACCGCTGTTGCTCCACACAGTGTGTGTTTCCTGACACAGGACCCACACAGGCAATTAGCACCAAGCATGCGCGGGCAGGGGAAAGACTTTGCTCCAGCAGAAGCAGTAACTGTGTGCTTGCACCCTGCCCACCCTCCCACTGTTGGCCAAGGACACGTAAGGACTGAGCTGCCAAACCCTCTTCTTTTTTCTGGCATATAGAATTGGTCCGTCCAAACTAATTAACTGATGTGTCTGTAGATTGTAGCACTAATAGTTTTACAAGGAGGGAAGCGTTTGATACTCAGTCTCTTGCATCAGAATCAAGTATCTGAAAAAAACCCTTGCAGGTAGTAAAATCTGTCTCCTCCCTCTTCTTAAATACTCTAAGTGTCTAACTAGGGATGCTGGTACAGTATTTCACAATAAGGAGTATTCAATTACAAACACCCTAGAACAGAAGGGAAGCACTAGCATCTCACTTTGGTATTGAGCAAGATCTGAGGGATGGCATAGCAGATTTAACTTCCATGTCCTCTTGCAGGAGACACCAGAACAAGTCTGTTACAGTAGTATAGAAACTACTGCTAAAACTTTTAACTTCTATATACGAGCACATACATACCACTAGATGAGAAACATACACACAATGCCTCATGACTTACACATCATACCACTCAAATGAATTGCATTAGCAATTAACATACATTTCTGGATAACTTTAATATTGCAACTTTGTCCAAGCAATGCCAGATTAGTAGACAATCAAGAGAGACCTTGTAGCCATACCAGTTTGATGCTCTGTCCTAATCCATGCATTGAGGTCCAGCTGTAGCCTCTGCTTCTACTCCCTGGCTCTCCCTGGAGTGGAGGAGGTGCTACATCAAAGCTTCTCCCCTCCAGCAGCAGCAAAGGGCAGGGCTGGAAACAAACTTTCTCCTTAATCAATTATCAGAGAACGGCAACTCTGAAAAGAATAGACTCATTCTATTTAGTAGCAGAGTTTCAAAAAAAAAAAAAAAGGGGCTCAAGCACAAGTTGCATTTGCAGATCAACCAAAGGGAAGATTAATCAGTAGTTTTAAGCTGCCTTTATGAAAACCAAAGCAGATTGACCATAACTATTCTGAAGTTAAAGAAAGAACTAAGAAGTGTTGTAACTACATTTATACTAAGTCTTATGAATATGGCTTCACGAGACAATATCCCATTACAGAAGTACTGATACATTTAAGCAGCTGCTTGGTCAGCTTTTAAGTCAGCTTTAAGATTCAGAGATTATGAGCAAAAGAAGACTGTGCTCCAGTTCCTGTCTGTAGACTACAGGTTCTCAAAGAAAACTTAAATAACTTGCCCTTAAAAGGTAAATCTACCAAAAAAAAAAAAATCACACCAGGAAGAAAGTAAGCATTGCTCTCTGCTTGTTTGTTTTGACTTAACCCCACTAAGCCCACCACACAACATGGGGGAATCCTACCCTCTTTAAAACAAATTTACATTACAAAAGGCACCAGTGGGAGCAGCTTGGCTTTCCTTCAGGGCCTTTCCTCCCCTCACCCTCAGAAATCACAGCAGTAATGCTGGAGTACAGCTGCAGTTGAGACTCACCTGAACCAGTCTTGCCAGGGAACTTCATAGCTGTTTCCTCTCGGAATTTGTTTAACAAGAGCCATCTCAGCTCTAAGAAAGGGCTTCCCCTCTGATGTAACCTTTTATTACAATTAGTGCTATTGTGACTGAGTCCCTTTCCCTTTTTGGTTTTGAGAAGCGTGAAATGGATGAATCAAAGGACTCCAGAGGCTTCTGGAGAACTTGAACTTACCCTTGGGATTCTTACAGAATCAGGACACCTATTACCTATCAGTCCTTTCCAGCTAGCTGCAAAGCATCATCCCACTGCCATTCCCACTGGGTTTACTGTGTGCCTGTTAAATGAAACCTTCAATAACCTACAGAAATTATCTGGCTATTCATACTATAAATACATCATCTCATATGCCAGTAAAACTCAATATGCACTGGTAACTCTTACCTTTGTTTTTAGGATAGTTAAGAGGACTGACACAGTAAAGTGTTTAAACCTAAACCTTTTCGCACCTCTAAAACTACAGATGTTATAACTGATCTTCTGTTTACTTTTCATCACTTGCTTTAACCGCCTTTCTTCCCCACGCTTTCTATTAGCATGCAGTTCCACAACAAATGCTAGATGCATTTAAGTAAAAGGTATATCCAATAGCATTGAGCGCAAAGCTTAGTCTGCCTTTGAAGACAAGCAAGAAAGTATGCCCAGCATAAAGGCCAAAACCAGCATCTATTTTATCCCTCAGATAACAAAGACTTAAGAACTATGATGTTTTTAAGCGCTTTATATTTATTATAAAGTATTAATAACTGAGTGTATGGAAAATGATTCTCTATACTAGAGAATAAAATGACAGGTTTTACAAGTTATGCTATACAGTACATCAAACGCTGCACATTTCAGCTGCTTGAAATAGTATTTGCTATACAAGTGAAAAAGGGTAGACTTAGAAGTTTATTATTTATAATACAGTGTGTTAGAAAGCACAAACAAGTAACATTCAAAATAAACAAGTTCTCAAAAATCTAAAGAAATCTTTAGATGACATGTACACAGATTATACTCAAGTTTCAATATACATGTTATTGTTCCCCACAAGATGCTCCACTTTACTGGATTGCTGGAACCTGATGAAAACTGAAGGTGCAAGAAAAGCACCTCCCAAGCCACATAAGCATTGGATGGGCAGAACAGCAATTTCCTCAAGTGTTCTCCACAGTCTTTGGCTCTACTATTTCTTACAGCCATACACTGTGGCAACACAAGAGAGATGGGCTCCAGTTACAAGTATTGTCAATGCCAATCCAGTTATCTGGGGAGTCGCTAGAGCAATTCAAGGCACTCTTCCCAGTGCTGCCAGCCCACAGAACCCCCTGTGCAGGACACAGCATTTTGAGAGAACCAGGCTGGGCTAAAGCATGTTCTTGAAGGACATGGAATGAACAGTTCAAGACAAACTCCTTCAGAATGGCCAGTTCAAAGTTCATTCATACTTCACAGGCACACCAGCTGAAGAGAAACATTCATGTGTATGTAGATACCACTTTAAAGCATAGCGCTTCAATGTGTTTAGTTGCTTTATGGTTAAAGTGGTGTAACTTATCAGCAGCTTTGAAAATAGTGTTCATGGGGCATGTTGAACCTACTCTCACAGTAAGATTTTAAGCCTACTTCACAGTTTAACAGTTGTCTCCACTTAACTTTTTCATTAAGAGGCAGTGTCTACAATGAATCATCCTTTACAACTGCTCCGCTTACAACATAAGCCATAACGCCAACACCCCCCTATAAAATGTACTCACAGTAACACTGTTTGCTCTGATGCGTGTGGTATTGACACTTAATTGTAAGCTTCTCCCATAATATAAAATACCTTATAGAGCAAAAAGATTTAAAGATATTGCACTGTTGTATTTTACTTTTGCCTCCCAATCTCATTCCAAGTATTTATGAAACTGTAAACAAGTCATTTTTATACAGTCTTCAGTACTGTACACCAGTGTTCCAAGGAACTGGAATTCAGTGACACCTTCGTTAGAGATACAGTAGCCTAAGCACAGTGTAAATTCTGTCCAGCTGCCCTCTTTGTACAGTAACCAACAGGCCACTCCTCCCACATTCACACCTTCAGCTTCCTCTTCTGATCGAAGTATGCATCAAATCTGGATAACGCATATTCCTGGAGAAATAAAGGACATTCAGTACTCAATGCAGTAAACACAGCTGCATTTGCTTATTGGGGATGGGGAAGCATAATGAAGGCATTATCTGTGTTACCTTCCAAATCCAGCATCTCATTGCATTTATTAGCTCTATTTGGGAAGGATAATCTCTCCAGAGGTGTTCTGGCCTCTTAAAATTTCCTCCAACCTTATTTCAACTCTAACACTATTGGCTGCTGCCAGCATGTCAGAAAAAAAACCAACCCCAGGAATTAAAAAAAAAAGTCAGGATTTCACTAGAAAGGATAGCTTCTGCAACACTTCCTGCAGGATACTCAGCGTACCTGAAAGTTATATAACTTTACAGTACACTAAGCATGTATTAAGAGTTAGACTGATCCGTTTCTCAAGTACAAGCTACCTGGCACTGAAACTGCTGCACACTGAGTATCAAGATGTTGTTACATGTGCACTTCGACTACTCAATTTCTAAATTCACACTTGCTGCATGCTAGCTTCCCTCTTGCACAGGATCTCTCACTGCAGAAGAATTGCTTCACTGCAAGGCATCATCCCACTGCAAGGCCTGACACATAAGGCTACAGTCTCTATGTAACAATGGGAAGAATTTCTGAAGTTTTTCCATTTTAGATGTTCTTTACATTCTTAAGAAAAGAGCACAAACTAGTAACAAATTGATTTTTAAAAGTTTTACTTCACCTATATGATAGTAGTTACTGTGAGAGGCCATTTCATTTGCTTTCTGATAATGCACCATAGGTTACTTAAGAGTATACATTTGTAACTACCTGAGACTATGATGAAATAACTTACCAGGTAACCAAACTCAATGGATGAGATCTTTGCTTGTACAATAGACCACAGACCCCAGAAGAAGTGTGATGCAAGGGCAAACCTGAAATTACAAGGCCATGTTTATTGAAATACTCAGCTAAGTCACAATACCTTATTTCAATATCCTGTTAGAATAGTATTCCCTAGTTTGGGGATGTCCATGCCTTTTCTTCAAGTATGACTATGAAAATAATTCCATTAGCTTCCCCATGGAGTAGTATTTTGTTTACTCAACTAATACTGAATACCACACATCTAAAGGTTACAATGGACTGATTTTTCTTTGCCACATATAAATAGCTTAGAGTCTCTCTTGGCTGAAGTTTCTCCAGCCAGCGAGGTATACAAGTATAGGTAGAAGTTTCAAGACAGTTGTGAAAGACAAGTTACCTGTTAACTTCTATCAACATTTCTTCTTCTAGTTTGGACTTCTCTTCATTGCTCAGATTTTCAAAGCCATCATGGAATGCAGACAGGTAACTGGAGATAAAATGAAGCTGGAAGGCAACAGTTACAATTCTTCATCTCAAGACATATTTGCTTCTTTCAGAACTAGACAGGACTTCTAATAAGTTGTCATTTATTTTTTCCAAATACCTACAGGGCTGGAGTTAACTAATATTAACATTGGTTCTACTAATTGTTCGAAAGTCTGGTTTAAGAAAAGCCCAATATTAGGGCAACAGATGGTATTTTGCTACTGACAACTAATTTCACAGCTGCAGTCAACAACTACCAGACTTTGTGGTGGACAGTTACATAAACACATAGTAAATATTCTATCCTGAATAGCTATTATGAACTTTCTATTACTTTTAAAACAAAGATAGTTGGGATTACAGAAAGTGGAAGTCATGGATGAAAGGTCTTGGGACAAAGTATGTCCAAAGCAGAATTTGAAGAGAGAGTTAAAGCTTGAAGACTGTGAACACTGGAATTTTATTAATTCACTGGCATTTTATTAATTATGTCTTAGGTGCCTACCTGTTGCTTCTTTGAAGGATATTTAAGAACACTAGCTTTGAAGAATGGGTACTTCTCATATGTGTAATCATACATCCATTCACAGAAGTGATTTCCAATGTCAAATCCTCTGAAAACAAGATAAAGGATGAGTACCTCCATACTTGCATACGAGCAATCTGGTTTTCCTTAAGTAAGCCTAAAATCAAGTTTAAAAGCACAAGACTACTTAAGAACTTACAGCACTTTTGCTAACAGAGGTAGAGAACTGATGACTAGAATACAACTGTTTTGCAAGTTATTAAAATAAATTAGTAAAGATGGGCAGTTAAGAATGCAAGCTACCAGCTGCGTGAAAATACTAGACTTTGCTACTGAGTTTTATACAAAGGAAAACAGTTAAGGTACTTCAGTATGCACTACATCTCAGCATGAAGTCAGACACATCTCTAATGTTAGCATTATTGTAGGCAAAGAGGTCATACTCAAAGTGTTTAACATATCCCATTTGCCCTACATACACATAATCTACCATTTTCCTCATCTCCCCACTAGAAAGAAATTGACATGTAAGGAAGAAGCCATTTATGCATAAACAAGGCCTCTAGTCTGGACAACCAACAACTTTCTCTCTGCTGTATGCCTATACTCAAAACCACTGGGACCAGAGCTGTTTTGACTAGTTATATTTGCTGTTCCTCACTAATAGAGCAAAACACAATTCACTGGAACAGATAATCAGCAGTGCAGCACTTGTTCTCACTGTAGCACGTAGAAAGTAATACACCTTTCTGCTGAATAGAAAAACATAGTGATTTACCGGTAATTATAGCTGCTGTATTCAAAATCAATGAGCATCAGCTTTTGGTTTTCTGAATTCTCTCTGCCTTCCAGAAGCAAGATATTACCTGAAAATTTTGAGATAATACAGCACATTCAATAAAGTCCCAGGAAAATTACAGAAAAGTAATACTCTATCTTAAGAAACATTGTTCAGATAATCCCCGTTATCCCTTACATCTGCACAGAAGAATGACAGGAATAGCAAAGTTGTACTGGCTGTACATCAGCCCATTGAACGGTGAGACATATACTATAAACCTTGTAAAGTTGAAAGCAAGAAAGTTTTCTTCTGTACAGGCACAAGTAGATTTGTTCTCCCAAGGGTCCTGCTTCTCCAGGGTTTAGCTTGCAGCTAACTCAGGAGACACTGTTAGCCTTCGCAGTCCTTGCTGAATTGTTTCTTTCCACAGCTTGAGATCTAAATTACGCAACATCTCTCATACCTGCATAGCACTATCATTGATCACACACTTGGGACAGGAATTGCTTTTCAGCAGCCTGAAAGCCAGAACGATCACCTTGCTATTCTAATACACAGCACAACCAGCGCCTATAGGAAAGCTCAGCCTAACAGGGAGATAAGCTTTATCTATCTTTCAATTTACTTTTGTCACTGTAATTCATGGGAAAAACATCAGCTCTGCCTTTGTCAGGTGCCAGCTAGTAAATAAATTTAGAGTAATTTCAACTTCTGCAATAGTTTGTCCCCTCTCCACAGGTACATCTGTTCTCTATGCCATATCCTCGCACCAACAGAACAAGCACAGTATTCATGCCCCTCACCCCTGCCTTGGAAATGTGGGCCCCAAAGCTTGCCCCAGCCCTATCATGCTCTGACTCCTCCAGTACCACATCTTGCCACACCAGCAATGAGATCTCAAACTCCACCGCTACTGAACTAGCTCTTCAGACCTCAGATCAGTGGCTTTTCCCCCTTGTGCTGCCTACCCTTATGCAACTGTCCTTCAGGGCAATGCTCTTCCAGGCAAATTCTTCAGCCCTAGCTAAGAAGGCTGGGACTCCTGAGAACACAACATCCCTGCATATGGTCCTAGTACAGTACCCTTCCAGCTCAGCCCAGCTTACCCACTGCACAGGTGACAGGGAGCACTAACACTGCACACTTTCAGCCCTGCCTCTTTTTCACCTCTTTAGATAACTGGCTCAGAAAAGTTCTTATTCCCTCCATGACTCCCAGAGAGACAGAGCGCACTAAAATTAAATAGACAGGGTTTTCCTAATGTTTCTTCGCAGTACAAGCTGAGTCAAACTACCCTAGTCTCTATTTTCACCATTCACTGTACTTTTTCAGTATCTTTCTTTTAAAAGGACTAAAGTATACCCTATCCTGATCATGTACATTGCAGACAGCTAAAAAAAGGTACAGTCCTAACAGAAAACACCCAAGGCTCCCATCACCAACTGACCTGTACTAACAGAGCATGTGTACATGCTTGGCTTAATTTAGTTATGATACTAGATGTTCTCTTAATTAGCCTGAAGGATTACTGAAGGCAATGCACTTTGCTTTCCAACTGCTGCACACTGGGAGTACACAGGCTGCTGTTTCAGGTCAGCTGCCAGGGCAGTACTTCGACAACGTGACAACCTCTCAGAAAGCAAACAAGTGACCAGAAAAGGCTTAATACTGCATCACTGAACAAGGTCATGAAATATTAGCAGCTTACCTTCTTGACAGTCATTGTGGCAAAATACGACTGGTGATGAAGTAGCTTCAAGCATAGCTCTAGAAAATAACAATATAGAATCTTGTAAGAAAGAAATCGCTGATTTCGGTTCCACTTCCAAGTAAAGAATGGATTTTTTTGTAAGAATTTGAAGCGCTATTCATTTATAGCAAGACTATTTTCTCAATTAGGAGCCCAAGATCAGAACAACAAAGTTGGACTTAACTGATCAGCAAGTCAGATCAGCAACTGATCATATTAATTTACAGTTATGAGACTCAGGTTGGTTACAGAACCAAAAAACAATCCCCAACTTGTAAAGTAAAATGAATATAGGGTATTCCACTATATAATGTGTTTGAACAAGTATACAACTTCACATTGAAATTGTGCAAATTGGAAGATAGTTGTAGACAAAACAGGCCTACCTCAGATTTTTCATTTCCTGGGGCAGATTGTAACTGAGGAGTTTGTTCAGTTTCCTAGTTCTGGATTCTCTGGTAAATTTAATCCTCAGCACTTGATTGAGGTATCTGTTAAAAATAGAGACAATAGTACAGCATTTGTGACCATAAGTTTATTAGTCTTCCCATACCAAGATATCATTTAAAACTGAAATCAAGAAAGTTTAAAAAAAGAGTTACTAAAGAAAATGTTACTATTCTTCAAGGTAATTTAAGTTCCTCAAGTAATGATGAAACCAGTTTCTGGGTATGGTGAGAGCTTGAGCTCTCAGGCATTCAGGAAGAATGATCTGCTTATGAGAATTACAACAGGTCACCTTTTTTCCATACTTTGAAGTACTGCATAACTTACTTTTCCATCGTTCCAAAAAGCCACTTTGGTTCTTTATTAAATGGCATTTTCATGCCATGAAACCTAGCCATCTTCTCGGCAATTTCAGCAGATATGTCAGGTAAGCTTAGTTCTTCAGTACTTAGTTTCCTGCTCTGTAATAAAACATAGTATTCTTAAAATACAGTTAATCAATCAATTACAAAAGTGTGATTAATCACAAACATTATTATCAGTCTCTACATACTATACCATAAAATACTTAGCATAGTACTTAAGCAATACCCTTTTTTTCATCCCAAATGAACTTATGAAATTGCTGTCTTTGGAAAAGCTGAGTTAGCCAGCCTGGCTTACTTATGACTTAGTCAATTCTCTTCTAGATCAAGACCTGGGGAGCATCACATCTCACACTAAGAATATCTTCAAAGAAGATTGGGTATAAATATTTAAGAACATCAAAAGCATCTGCTCTTGTTGCTGTTAAAGGAAAGTGTTACTGCATAGTTTCCAATGCTATGCTCTGTATCTAACAGGCTTTTTATCTTCATTTATTAGTCCCTGCTACAGCTGAAGAGTTTTTAGATATCACTCCCTGGTAAGAGCTGTAATTGGGCTCTCCAACACCCACTATAACTGTATCAAATTACAGCTAGCAATTACTCATGTTGCTAAGTATTCCATTCCCACATCTCTCTTTTCTGGGCATTCCAGAGACCTTCTTGTCATGATCAATTAAAACAGCTACCAGCCCACTAACTAATCATGAACAGGACTTACAGGAATGAATTCCTCCAGTCTCCCTTGTGGAAAGATTCCATACAGCTTTGGGCCAAGAGCTCTCTCTGCAAGAATGGCAAACATAACACTTTCCAAAACCATGGCTTCTGCCCCCTACAAAAAGAAATAAAATTTAAGCATTAGTTGGTACTTGCACAGAAATTAACCCAGGTGTGCACAATAGCTAAACCACTATTAAGTGAGAAATTTTAGGGTTGGCTTTAAAAAAGAAGACTCAACATTTTACTAACCAGAGTTTCTTGACTAATAGTAACTTATAGTTAGCACGGGAGCAATACAAATATTTTGCTTTCAAGTTTAAAGCTAGGGAAAAAAATTTGTATTACTTAACAGGTACTGTTGGTGGGCCAGGTCAAAGAAAAACTATGCAAAAACCAAAACAACCTCTCCTTCCTAACCTGTGGGAACTCTGCAAATTCATTTCCTGAAGGAGTTTATCCTACTGAAGCACAGGAAGTATAAATATTATCCTTGGCTATTTTAACACACTTTGGAACACTGCCTCACAAAAGGACATTTTATCTATGCAAGTGAATGAAGCAAATGACTAACCAATTTTTCATTTAGAAAAATGACTTAGGATTTGTTTCCATTGAGTACATGTTAGGTCTTTCCTCTATCTTTTTTTCTTAAAGAAAAAGAATAATTTAAACTCCTGCTAAGGAGCATGCGTGTGTGAATAAATATTCTTTTCTATCTCCAAACATAGATCAAGTTTCAATAACTTTTCTTCAGTTTTTTTCCTTATATCAATAAACTCACCCCATAACAATTACAAGCAGGCAGCTTTTTACTATGAATGCTTAAAAATAGAAATATGAAATAAGTCTCAAAAATACAGTTAGAAATCACTGAAGTATAGCTTTCTTGACACTTAAGATGTGCAATAAAACAGAGAAGCCACAGCATAACTCACTACTTCTAGCAATTACATCGACCAGAATCCAGGTTCAGTCAAATCCTAGAAGTCTGCTAAGCCTCTGCCTACTTTTGAGCAATTAATCTCAAAGTTCTGACCCATGACACTCAAAAGCATAAGAATTAAGAGCACAAGATGAAGAAAGCTCTCAGATATTTTGGACTATAGAGCCTTTTACATTACTGTAGTCACAGCAGTCTCAGACAATAAGTAACTCTTTCTATACAAGTTCCACTCTTGAGTACACTCCAGGCAGTTCTGTTGATTAATTATTATTACTGGCACACACCTCATTATTCTGACATCTTCGCAAGAAATTCTAGCATTTCGTATTGAAGCGTAGGAACGACTCATGTAACTATGTTCTGAAACATTAACTTCAATAAAAAGTAAAAGTCATCAAGAATACAAATTGAGAGTTTAAGATGATTTGTATATGAATGTATTACAACCATGTCTTCCACTGTTTTTCATCTCAACTCCTCAAAGCAGAACTAATGCACCAAAAATAGGTACTTTTAATCATTTCACATGCCAAACACCAAAAAGCAAATTAGATATAGGTTACTAAATGTCTACTCCATTATTAGTCAATATTGACTTTGTCTGTGCCAGGTACAACACCAGGGTGTTTTACAAGTCTGATTACAGCAATCCTGTGGCTGTTCCCATGAAGATGTCAGTTCCTTTTTTCACATCTTAATGAAAAACCAACTCATGATACTTGGATAACAGCAAGTGCAAAAAAAAAAAAAAAACAATATTCTACACATAACCAAAATTACTCAATCGTTCTTAATCTCTGAAAATACCCTATTGATGTGATCCCTTTTCCACAGAATAGGAGGAAAAATCTGTTTTTTTTTTTTTCCTTGGTTTCACCCTCTTAAGATTCCTTGAACTCACCTAGCTTGGTAACTTTATCCTAAGAAATTTTAAAGAAAAGTTAGGATCCATTAAAAAAAGTAAACTCCAGTTTACAATCACAGCTTTTTTTGATAGTCCTTCAGTTACAGATGAAAACCTGAAGTTATGTTTTATTAGCAGAGCTT
Organism: Limosa lapponica baueri; assembly: GCA_002844005.1. Taxonomy (NCBI): domain Eukaryota; kingdom Metazoa; phylum Chordata; class Aves; order Charadriiformes; family Scolopacidae; genus Limosa; species Limosa lapponica. Next base: position 971,795 of record KZ505696.1, read on the forward strand.
AAAGAGGCCATGTTTTTCCATATACCACATGCCTATTCTTCATCAAGATGTCCCTTAATGCATCACAAGTGACAACCAGAAATAATGAAATTTCCAATTACTTAACAGTGCACTTCTGGTTTATTTCTGCCATATGCCTGCCTAGCCATAGTCCTTTAAGACACACTTAAGAATTCAGAACCTTCAGATAATCCACAACTACACAATTTGCAAGTTTGTAAACTTTTGTGTCAGCAGTGTGAACAACGATGGCTGCATCTCTCCATAAAAGATCTACTTCAAGATTAAAAAGTACAGGCAAATATTATCTAAAAGCAGTAGTACAAGAATATTCAAGTTTGAATGCTCTGGGGCCTGACTCTTTAAGAGATAAAAAAAATTTTAGAGCCCCAAAAGAACTTCTTCTACTGTAACAGAATGGTCACTTGAGGACAAATCCGATGACACTCTGGAATAACATCATCTATGTGTCTCAGACACAAAAGCTTCTCCTTCATAATACCTGATGGACATTTTACCAAGTCTCCACTCCATATGCTACTGTCAAGTATAGGTGTGGAAATAAACTAGTAAAAAGACATTACAATATTCTATAGGATACTTCATATGGACACCAAACAAATCTGGGTATCTAGCTCTTCAGTTAAATGTTCACCTGATGACTTTTATAAAGGACTAAGCATCTTAACTAGGTAGATTATGTACCTCAATGGCTTCAAATACTTTGCAATATACTTACACTGCCAAGACAACAATCTGTTGGTTTAAGCTCTGAAGCTCTCAATTTTAGTCAGTTTAAACCAGGGGTAACCATTAGCACTTGTATTTAAAACAAGCTTCTGGAGAAGATTTGAGCACTCTTTTTTAAACAAATACTTACAGCTCAATGTTGCACTTCAAGCCTAAGAATTACAAACACTCTTTAACAGGCTTTTCCAGTACACAACTGCCATTCAGGCAAGGAAAGATCAAAAGCCTTTCTGTACTTCAGTTGGAACTGAAGCTTCTGCTTTATTCTTGCTTCAACAAAAAGCTCACTAAAAACAGATTGAATAATAATTTTGAGGAAAATTACCTCTAACTATAGCAAAACTAAGATAAAACATAGATAATGCCTGTTAAAAGACCTTATAAACTGACAGAAGACTATCCCATCTCTAGTCACAGTTGTCAAACACCAGGCAGCTCTGAACAGCTACGATGTTTTTGCTAGTGATCCTGAACATTTTGGCATTACCCAGAGGTCTGTCTTCTCTCCGAAGGATGACTAACTCCTCTGATGAAGCTTACCTACAATTTTTGCCTGGAGTCAAGAAAATTAACAAATCCATCCTGATGGGAATTATTGAGAGCACTGATCCAACAGTTGAAGTTTCAGCACTGTAAGATTACTAGCAGACAACAATAACCTATCAGCATAGAATCACTACTTTCAGGTAACAAACGAAGACAGTTCTGAAGTTCAAAACTTTTGCTTCCTGTACTGCAAAACTTCTGTGAGCTGCTGGCACCAGGGTGGGGCTTGTTTGGATTTTTGTTTTCTTTTACAACTTTACGAACTTTTTTTTACTGGATTGGGGCGGGGGTGAAATCAAGCCACCTCCATTTTTCAACTCTCAAGAAAACTGAAGAATCAAGCCAGTACATTTTTCAGTTCAGTCTTGGTTAAACTGATTGAAGTTGTTCCAGTAAATTTAACTGGAAGTTCAACAAAACTTCAAAAGCAGTCATTCAACAACAAAAATTTTAAAACCAGTTTCAACTCACTAGAAAAGAAACATGCTTGAACTGTTTCAGATGACATTCCCACAAGGCAGAAAATACAAGGGGAGAAAAGCAGCTCTTATCAAATGAGTAAAACATACTTCTCCCTAATCTCTGCCAAAACCATTACAGAGCTGAAAAACAATAGTACATAACAAGCAAAGCATCTGGCTAACATGCTGCAATGGTATCCCTTACTGAAAAAATACTGCCAGGGTAAAAATCTAAATTACCAAATTCTGTTCAGATGACTTTATGAAAAATTACACTCAGCTAAACATTATGCTGCATAAGCAGAAATGGTTCCAAAGGCAAGAACTTTAAAGTTTGCAGAACACAAATGATCCAAGCACAACGCTAATCAGAAACACTTCATATACAAGAAGTTCATTCCAGCTCCATATGCTTTCCTCAGAAGAGTTCATCGATGTATTATAAAATAGGGATTAGGTAAAGGAGAGTACTGATCTTCCTCTACTAAGGAAAGAAGAGCCTAGTATGAGAAATAGCGGTACCGATACCAATGTTAGAAATGGTAAGAAACCATTTAGGGTAGAACTGGGGGGGGTGTTTCTTCTTAATGTGGAGTGCTTACATCTTTCCAAACTATGTAGACACTCACATTACGTTACTTTTGTGGGCAGAAATATTTTTCTTCATTACTGTTTACAGTTTTTAGAAACACAGTCCAGACACTATGGGGAGTAACTACTGGTTTAGACTGAGCAGGATCATCACATTTCTGTCATCTATAAAATTCTGTGGAATAAGCAAATTTAATTACTCACTTGCAAGTCATTTTCCTTCTGAGACTGTACAGACTCTCCTTTATTACAGGACCTCTATGAATGAGAAAAGCAAACACAATGAGAAGATGAAATTTAACAGGATTAACCTGCAACCACCAGAACAAAGGGAGTAGAAGTGCCAGCTACAATTAACTAGATGTCTCACTGTCTTGATCTGTGACAGCTATAGCACTAGTATCCATCTGACCTCTGACCATCACACTATTTCACAATTCCAAAATCTTTCAAAAGGATGTGCCACTGAGACCAAGCCACTCCTGTAAACAGCCTGAGAGCTGATTTTCAGGTATGTTTTTATTGTTTCCCACTATTTCAAAGCAAGATTTCAATGCATCATAAGCTTAGATGAACATTTTTAATTAACAAAAAGTTAAGTCCCTCTGCATGACATCTGGGATGATATCTTTCTCGCAGCTAAAACACTTAAGAGATGCATTACAAAGATTACATAAAAGCCTTAGGAGGACTATTAGAAGAGGCATGTTACAAAGCTTGCTTTTTTCTATTACCTTATTTTCCAGATTTTTTTTGTGACTAGAATTTCCTTATTTACAGTATGTTCTGTAAGCTACATGTAAAATGTACCACCGGCCTTGCAAATCCAAGATTTTTCTTCAAATGAACTGGCCATGTAAACTAAAGAAATCTCAGTAAGAACTGCAGTATACTAGCAAATCTTTAACAAATTCCATGCATGTGCTAGGATTGTTAACAGCCATTATAAAGCAGTTTCAGAGTACCAAACCATACCCTCAGCAACTGAACCCTCAATGGCACATGCTTTTAATAGAGCTGCACATTTAAAATTCAAGATGTAATAAAAACCTTGTCCTTTAAAGGGCTTGAAGGTAAGGAGGAGAGAAAGCAAATATTTGCTTAGAATTAGTGACAGTTTGTGGCTGCTATTTATGTTGCAACTCCACCATTGACTGTTTAAACCAGACTAGCTTTAGAGGCCCATAAAGGTAGCCTGCATCTCCACCTTCTCAACAAAAACATTTCATTTATAGAACCGTGTGCATACCTTTCTGTTCCAAAGCTCTAACATGTCCAAAACAAGGGTGGAAATATGAACTTAATGGAATACAGTTAAGCAACACCAGCTGCCTTAAGTACAATACAACAAGCTAACGATTTACACAAGCTATGCAGTTACAGTATTTCAGAAGCTATAGAAGAAGTATAGTTAACATGAATCGATGGTCTTTCAGCAAGTATTTCCCATTCCACTAGGATAGTAAGTTTAAAACCAGACAATATGAAAACTACTATTAGTTTATATTCCTTTCAAGGAAATTAATAAAGTAAAAACATTCACTAAAGCTAAATGCGTAACTACTCAATAATATTAAAGTCATTTACAGAGGGCTTCTCTGAACAAGCATGTCCTACATCAATACCACTCTTGCATCTTACAGATTTTTCTTGAACAGTCAGAAAGTTACTCACCATCCAGGAGTCTTTCCTGATTAATGGTGCTCTCAGAATGGTTCAGTTCATCAGAAGGTAAGCAGATTAGGCTTTTCCCTAGAACCTGAACTGGCATCCACTTTTCCAGAAGTCATACTGTATGAAGAGCTAGCCAGTTCTAAAAGTCCACCTCAAATTAGCGTTGGAGATAGCCTAATGGCATCTATTGTGCCATTAGAGAGAGACAATTAGGGATATGTATTGCAGAGTCATCAGAAAAGGAGACTTCTGCATCATCCCTTCCTCTTTTCTGTTCCCTCAGCATAGAGCATTAGTGTACAGAGGAGAATGAATTCAAAGTGATTTGTAACTAACTTGCAAATATGAATGGGAGCTTGGAGAGGATCAGTCATCACAAGTGGCCATGTACTCAGCCTAGAATGAGGAAAGTCTCCAGTACATGTGGTCAAGGCGAATGAAGCAAGCAGGATGCAATTTTATGCAACAGACTTTTAAGAGTTTAACAGATGTTAAAGTGGTAGGATTTGATTGTTTTCTGACTGCACAATCACCTGTGAGAACAGTGGTTTAAAGTGAAAGATCTCCTACTGTGAGGTAATTTGATCTACATATTTAGCTCATGTTGTTGGCTAAACCAACCAAAGCTTCAGTTTTTCCATAAACTCTAGTAGCTCACTCCAATTTATATCTAATTCTGGGAGCTATTTACTTCCAACAGCAACAAGGAGATTTTAATTACCCAAATAAGAGAATGACTGAATAATTCCTGGAGGTTTTTAATCACTCACTCTATATGGAAATATTAACTAGGAATGGACTACATCTAGAATGTGTTCTACATCTTTAAGATTTCTTTTAATAGTTCAGTGCTTTCTTTATTGCAGGAAGGTTTACTCTCAAAGCAGATTAAGAAAGCGAACTACAATTTTAGTAAGGGAGGACGGCTATATGCACAGAGACAACTGAAGTTGTTATAGAGTCTACTTTGTGATCATGTAAACTGATTTTAAGGCAGGAGGCTGCAGGTATAATTAAGTCCCAGAATGGGAGACATTCCACATTATCTGCTCTGTGATCAGAAGATGACCAGACAGCGTTTATACAGCTGGCAGTTTGACATAAAAATAATTAAGTTCTTCATCATTTTCTCGCTAATGTTCCAAATTTATTTCTCTTGCAGCTGGTAGATCAGATCTGTATTAAAAATCCCAAGTGATGCTTGGCAGGGAATTCCATATAGAGGAGGAACTTGCAATCTTTTTCCCCCAAATAACCCTTAGCTCTGCCCAAAAATTTAAATCTTGCATTATAACTCCATTTTTCTGAGTTTACTCCACTTTAGTAGTTTTCAAGACTTCAAAATACTGCAATACTTTGCTTTAGACAAATCCCTAGGAATTCAAATCCCGGGGAGTTACAACATTACAAGGAACTGCCTGAAAGGTTAGAATCAACGAATGCAGGAGAAGTTTTCTTAATTCTAGAAGCTGTTGAAGACGTCAATTTGAAATTCATGGTATAGGAACACAGCTTTAGATCCAGCAATAAATATTTCTCCTTCAAATAATCCGCTGTTGATCACTGATCCCTGCCAGATCTGAAGGAACTGATACTAATTTGCTCGAGTCTTAAAATCTAGCATGTGAAGAATTCCCAGTTCAAGTCCTACAATAGCCACAAAGACATCTCTAATCCTCTTCATTTCAAGTTACCATTCTCTTATGAGGGAGCAGAGGAAAGGAAGGGGCAGTACTTTGGTATTTTGTTATTTCTGTAAACATTCAGATGCACAGACAGTAGCTGGTGCTACTTAAGCCTTATTTTTAAACAATGAAATCCAGTACTAAAGAAAATGAAAGCTGTAGAGAATGCTCCAACTTCAGAGATCTCATACTATACCGTGAATCGTGTCTGTCACCTGGAAACCAGAGTGCTCTAGGCACGATCGCATGGGCAAGCCTGCAGCAGAGAACACATGCATATACAACTAAAGTGGTACATTACCCCCAGAACACCCTTAACTCCACCCAACACAAATATATCCCCGTAAGAGGTGCTTGGTTTCTTTCAAGCCGTCTGCCAGTGCCAGGGATTTGTAGTTACTCCATGCTACAAACAGACATGGACACCAACAACCACAGAAGACGTTGATAATTACAGTTACACAGCAGTCTGCATTTTATTTAGTCACAAAAAATAAAAGGCAGCAAGGCAGGTATGGAAAAGATTTACCACAGAACTGTGGCAACCATTTTACTTTTGCGTCTGCTCACATAGAAATTGAGAGACCAGAGAAGAACATTAGGTATACTGGTTTGGTTTTCCCCATTTATACACAAGATTTTGTTTTGGCTGTTGCAAAGTAACAGAGCCCCAGTGATCAGAGTTCAAGGTTCTTTTGACATGTGTAGAAGAATGGGAATCGATTCCCCAGTTACCTTTTGACAGGTGAACTTCAAAAAATTCACCTTATTTTGAGGTGCTTTTTTTTTGTTGAGGTTAGCTTATGTTGAAATCATATCAGCATTTCTAAGATTTGGGAAGTTTTGGTTGTTCTGAATTTAAGTAAAAACACTACAGTAACCTGCATACGAAATCCAATCTTAAAGTCTGAACATTAAATGGCATATTGTTGGAGAACCTTTTGTTTTGATTGTTTTACCACTGACATAGCCAACAGTTAAAGACGTGTTGTCATGAGGAAGTTTTACTTTCAATGCTCCCCTTTAAATTTAGCAACTAAGCTGGAGCAAGAATAAGTGAAGCAGAGTAAGACATTTCCCTTTTTTCAATGTAGAACATATCTGCATTGTGCCTCAAACATTTGAGTTTTAATGTGGTTAGTACTTTAACCTGTCACAAGCACAAATACTTGTCTTAAAAAAAAGAGTTCTGCTCAAGGATATACTCAAGAGAAGTCCTTGATTTTTAAACATCCATGCCAGTGCGACCATTCATAATAATGGCCGAGCCAGTTCAATTGACTCTCCCCCCAACTCCCCCCAAAACAGTCATGCACACAAAAAATTGGCTTAAACGTATCAGCTATGACAGAGGAAGGCACAAAGCCTTCCCTGTGTGGCAGCTTTAGCCAACTGGCATGGTTTATATTGGATGAGTTTCATGTACTGACATTTGTGTCTTCCAAGATTCATAATAAGCAAACTGGGGCTATTTTCAAACTGCAAAAAAGGTTCCTTTGAAAGGTGGCTCAAAGAATTATGGTGCCACTATCATTCATTTTCGAGTTAGTATCGGGTATCTATTTTTTACTTCTTTTCAAAATTTAAAGTTAAACTTGTCTTCTGTACATACAACAATTTGGTGCATATTGCTATATATATATATAGTATTTACAGCAAAGGAATAACAAGATATTATCACTATTTTGTGTTCCAATTTCAACAGAAAGTAAAATGGACAGAGTTAAAACATGCTACAAAAGGCTCAAGCAAACAAGTGGTAACTACTAATACCCAGTGGCAGTTACAATTAAGTTATTGAGAATTAAGTTGTGATTTTAGCAAAAGGTTTCAAAACTTACTTAAGCAGTGTCCCTTAATTTCTATAGGGCTCTAAACTTAAGCAACGTTACTAAAAAATATCAAATTACTCCCTCATAACAGGCTTGTCATAAGATTCTGCTTACGCCACCCAGAAATTCATAAGAATCCTAAGTGAGGTTTTAAAATACCCCATTAAAACAGTTTGCTTATATTTTAACTTGCATTTAAGGTAGAGGGGCTGGAAGAGACAAATGTTTGTCGACAAAAATTGTGAACCTCAATGCAATCTGAAAGTTTTACCTTGGGACTTTCTCTGCTTACTTAACCTTTAGTGAACTGCACCAACAAGAGCAGTCAATTTCACTGCCACTACGGAAATAAAGGAAGTTAGACATCTCAAAAGATCCTTCAACACCAAGAGTAGAAAGGTTAGAAAGTTATGAACACACTTTCAATTTTCAAACCAAATTAGTTCTGATTTTAGAGCCCAAAATTTTATTTTGATTTCTTCAGTGGATAGGGGCACAGAAAAGGCAAGTTAAAAAACCCTGAGGGAAGAGGAGGGCAACCAAATTCTAGAGTCTATTTTTCCTTTGAAATATAAGGGAAAGGCCACATTTCTTCACAGCTCTTAGGCAACAAGTTCTGCCACTACAGAAGTTTTACAGCCCATGTTCCTACTCAAGCCTTCTACATATTAAGCCAGCATTACATTAAAGCTATTAATAATTCTGAAAAAAATTCTTAGCATCAACCCTAGGAGTCATTTCAAAAACAAAGTTTCTCACCACCACTTTTTCCACATTGCTTTTAGTTTCTGTTAAACTAAAGAAACTACTATTTAAACTTGAATTAATAAACTTAAACACACTTTTCTTGTTCAACAGTTTAACTTTCTCAACACACATACGGTGGTGTAGCCAAGTGTTTCATGGTACTTCAAACCACTGGAATCTTTCACATATTTCTGGTGAAGTTTGCTACCATGGGAAAGTTAATACCTCTCATAGCATAATAAAAGAGCACTTTAAAGCCAGTTAAGTGTCAGTATTGAATGAGATCTAATAATAAGTTTGGTCAAGGCAGCAGAATCAGGAAGAATGGGCTGAAATTTCAGGAACAATCTCCTGCAGATATTGGCTAAGTTATTCAAAGCGAGTGACCGAGTACTGGAAAGTATCAAATTAATGGATAATAACACCAGATCCTGTAAGTCAAATAGAAACAGTTGCCAACATCCAAATATAATTTTATGAAGCTGCAATTTTTAATAGGGTTAAACACTTATGATTATTTACAATATAATCAAGTGTCTAGCAGAGATGGGTAAGAGAAGATCTGCTGTATAGTCCTACCATAACTGCTTGTAAGCTTTGGAAGAGATCACCTTTACGAAAGACTCTTGATTTTAAACCTTACAATTTGAAAAAGATTTGCCAACCACTTCTCTTAAGGTTTGACAAATTTCAATGCTATTTACATTTTACTAACCAAATAAAAGAAAAAGTAACATTAGAAGAGTTCGACAAACATCTGGTTAAACTTCTATGCCAGCTACAAGGCATATCACACATTTAGGAAAACATGTTTTGGAATGAGATGGCTGTGCTTCATTTTTGTTCTAACACTGTAGATCAAATTTTCCAGCAACACAATTACCGATGAGATATCTAATAAAAAGCTTGAGCACTGTACAAGTTTGACAAAACCTTCAACTTTTATCTCCAAAATTCTTAAGTGTTACCAAGTTTAAGTGGTTTAGTCTCTTGCAATCTTGCTAGTTATGCCAAAGTCCTACATACTGTACAGAAGCAAACTTTAATAACTTCTGAAACACCACAGTCCAAACTTAACACCATAAACAAAACATTACTGATCAAACAGACAGCAAGTAAGCCTTCAGCTGGTACACGCCAGTCAGGATCTGTATAGAAAGCAGTGTCAGTTCTAGACAACAACAATAAAGAAAACTATTTTAAGCTAGCAATCTACCCAGCTACCACTAAAACACATTCCCCAAAGGATAAAGCAGCAGACACCTGCAGTGTGTCACAAATGAAGATCTCCAAACATGCTACAATTAAGCTACAGAAACCCTCCCACTCCCAAATCACTCTACGTACTCACCATCTGCAGGATTGCACCGTATAAGCGCAGGAGAACTTTCCGCGGTTCATCTGCGACTGTCTCAATGGTATCAGGTAGTGAGCACTGAAACAGCATGTTGCTGAGGCCACCTCTACCAAGAGAAAGGTAAAGTTAACTTGGGATGAGCATATATGTTTCATTTTCTATATATTAGAGGCACACTAATCATCCTTTTAATATGAACTGATTCACTCTAACCTGAGAAACAATTTTCCAACAGTACCAATAACTCATAATACATAAGTCAATAAAAAGATTGGCAGCTTCATGCTTCTTAATTTATAGTTCACCATCAAGATCTATTGTTTCAAGTTACAGCTCAAGCTATGAGCAAAGTGATGTAAAACACAACATGCCACTAAGACAAGACATAGGCTTCTGTTAATTATTTTCAGGACTTCCAGGAAGTGATGCTGGAGTCTTGTCAGATATACTTGGCTGCATAAACAAGCAAAAAGATGGCAGAATAAACTTAAGCAGTGAATACAAGTTGTACTTATGCTATCATTCTTAGGGACCCATTTTCAATTTCGAAATTTAGAATTAAAGCAGTTCTTTAAGACAAACTAGGGAGTTCTGTGCTTCGATCACTCAGGGGTTATACTAGCATGCTGGCTTTTCCCATAGTGAATGTTTTACAACAGTGACAGCATTTCTTTTTTGCAGGTTTATCAAGCTAGATAGATAACTAGATTAAAGAAGCTACGTTTCTTGATTTCCAGTAGCCCACTAACACCAGTCTACTCAACCCACATTTTCTTTACATTGTCTTTCTCCATCTTCTTCATTAACAGTGTGTTCATTACTAAGTTTTCAAATTTCCTTTCTGCAATAGATTTTGCTCTACTATAAGGAAAAGTCCTGAAACTTCTTGTTTGCTTGCAAAACAGCAAAGTAAATCAGCTCTACTGAAAAAACCTGTCTCACCATTAAAGAAAGAACTTTCAAAAACAATCTAAATATAGTAGCCAGCAGTAAAGGGATGAAGTTGCATAGATACTAAAGTAATTTTTCTTGTAACATGCTACATCACTTACTGCAGTAACTCTAGAATTTAAATAGTAGTACCTCTGTCATGTTGTGATTTCCTTCACAAAGTAATGCAGTTTTCATAACACCCAAAACCTAAGTATTTAATACTACTTTGCAGTGAGCTTTGATTTCAGCAATCCATGGCAGATCCAAAATGCAGTGGCTAAAATGCATCTTAGTCCTAACCTGACACCCCTCTCAATGTTTTTTCAAATAATTTTCTGGGTTATGTTACAACACAGTGGGGAAGTAGTAAAGTCTTTCTGGATAAAAAGGCTAAGAAGAAGTAGACAACCTGTATGTATTTATTGGGAGATGATACAGAGAAAGAAGGGCTGCCCTACATATCCAAAGTCAACAACTGAGAAGGAAAAAACTCTCAAGAAATAGGGTAAAATAGCAGCTACACAATGTGCTTAAGAAAGAAGGCAGAAGAGAACCAGGTGGCTTGGCAGGCATCCAAAAAAAATGATGTTTAGAGACAAGAGATACGAAGTAACTTTGAACCATGAAGGTGAACAGGTAGGAAAAACAGACAGATGGAAAGGATATCAAACAAAGAGCAAAGCCAGACTATTCAGACACAATCAGAACATTGGTTAGTTATACCAACTACATTTCTGGCTTCACCTAAGCTGTGCTAGACAGGCTGTTTTAAAAAAACATTTACCATCTTTATTAAGCCCCAGTAGACTTTGGTGAAAATACCAATACTTAGAAGAACTAAACACACTGAAACCCACTTTAGAAAAAAATACCCAACTAGAGCTCAAAATCCTATACAAACAGCTATGTTATTTAAACACATGTTCAGCCTGCACACAGTGCATGAAAGCCAGAAACTCTTTTTCATCTCTCCAGCCAAGCAGGAGTGTCTTACTGAGGCTGAACTTCATTAGACAGAAGTTTCACTATAGTTTTATGCACTTCAGATTTCAAAGGTTACCTCTAATCAAGGAAATCGATTCAGGAGTCTAATAAAAGGTATTGTTCTCCTGAAAGGTCAGTAGACTCAGCAGCTTGTCCAAGGGTGAAAAGGTCACACCTCACCCTTGTACAGATAAAGCTCCCAGTTAGTCTACTGCTAGAAGTTACTTAAAGGTAAGCCTTTCCAACAGGGTCACCTATTTTCAAAGCTTCCCAGAGCTTTCCTCAAATCACAGACACAGCAGTTAGATGTGCTTATGTACTTGCATTCTCATTACCTGTGAATCTATTTCTTTGCTCTCAAACAATAAGGACTGTACCCCTTCATCCTGTAATACCAAGTATGTAACAGCCGTTCATGAACATCATTTGCCCTAACGCAATCAAAATGGCAATACTGACGGTGGAGAATACACACCAAGTGCTTGACTTTTATGAAACTACAATCAAACCAATATGATGCTGAATTCTCTGAAGATAACAAGTGGTGAAGACACTTTTGCCAAAATAAACGCAACTGCTAATTAGCATGTTTTTATACATTCTTAAATTTCAGCCCATCCCCTCTTCCTCCTAATCCAGAAACCATCAAGCCATTTTGAAGTGGTGTCTCAGAGGGGAAACTTCCAAGAAATGCAAGAATAACTGTGCTAAAATGGAAGGCTTTAGAAAGTAAGTACCAAAGTCAGCAGTATGCACTAATAAGGATGAAAACAGAATTAAGTGCCAGACTGCAGACATTATCAGAATAGTCTACTGTCTAGGAACAGTATCAGCCTTCTAAAAATTCTCTCCCTTTATAAACTTATTATGATCATGTCAAGTGAGGAGAAATGATACAAATACTATCTGCACTGGCTTTCAGTAAGTTGCTCCTTTTTAATCAGGCTTTAAAAATACATTCAGAAGTAAGCATGATAGGTTTAGATTATGCATTTATATATGAGAGTTTTGCCAACAGTTCATGCTCTCTTAGCTAACTGGAAGGTAGATCTGCATGTATTTCGTGTATGAACAAAAGTAGAAACATCAGGAAAGCAAAGTAAGGACTCAAGGGGATAAACTAACAACCATATCCTTTGAAACTGTATGTGACCTTACATTTGATCCAGTAGAATGATCATGCCCTAAGAGACTAGACAAGCAGTCTGTAAAAATGAAATCCTGAATTAACACCAGTGTAACTAGCGTACAGGACTGATACAAAAGCCAGATTATTTTATTCCACGAAGGCAGCAGGGATCTCAAACACATTACATACAGCTTCTAGAACATCCCCAATTTACATCCTTCCACTGCCAAAAATCAGTCTCCTGCAAGCTGCCAACGTGCTGAGTCACAAGTACTTGTTACTATATATGCTAAAAGATGATTCACATCGTCGATTCCCCGCATTCACCTGCTAACCTCGGAATTTCAGAACGGCCAGGCCAACGCCAAAATAGGCACTTTTTATCTCAGGAGGGAGGCTTCACACTCGCTGCAGCTGTTTCTACCGGCTCCATCACCGCCACCGTCAAGGCCCCGGCCCCTCCCCCGGCTCAGGGCCGAGGCGCTGCAGTACCAGCCACCCCGCTCCGCCACCCTCCCCCGGGCGGGGGGGGCTGACGCAACGAACCCAGGGCCTTCCGCCTCCCCCCCGGGCCAGCCCCCCACCCCGGGCCCAGGCGGTGGGTCAGGCCGGCCTCACCCCGCCGCCACCCGCCCCACGCCGGTGTGCGGAGCAGGGGGAGGATGCCCGCGCCGCCACAGAAGCGAGTGGGGAGGCGGATGCGCAGCCGGTCCCCTCAGCCTCCTGCCCTCCGCCCAGAAATGCAAATCCGGCAAGGATTTTTTTTTAAAAAAGGGAAAAGAGGGAGACCCTCATCCCCCACACCTCCTGTGCTGGGAAGGGACTCACGACTCCCAGCGACCAACCGGCCCCGCCCCCTCCCCCCGAGCCCAGCCACCCTCCTCCTCAGCGCTGACCTGATGGGGCTGATGCGCAGCTGCTCCTCCCGCAGCCCCCGCCAGGCCCCCGGCAGGAACTCCTTGCACCACAGATACGCCTTGCGCCGCGTTCGGGGGTCGAGCGGCGGCTCCTCCTCAGGCGGCGGCGGCGGCAGCAGCAGCGCGGAAGGCGGGGTCGCAGCGCCCCCGCCCCTGCCCGTCGCGACGGGGTCTTTCCCCTCAGGGTCGCCGGGGGCCAGCGGCGAGGGGGGCTGCCCGGCCGCAGGAAGGACGACACCGCCCCCGCCGGAGCCGGGGCTGCAGCCAAGGAGGAGCCCGAGGGGGGAAGGGTCGGTCTCGCCGTTACAGAACTTGGTCTTCATACCGTGAGGTGGGCGGCGGGGCGGGGGGAGTGGACCGGCAGGCGTTCGGACGAAGAGCGGGCGGGAGCGACGGCTCGCGCGCTCTCTCACCTCGCGTGCGTTCCTCCCCTGCGGGCGCCAGCGGCGAGTGACCCGCGCGCCCGCTCCCGGCCCCCCCTTTTATAGGCAGCGCGGCACGCGGGGTCCGCTCGGCTCACGCCTTTTCCTTCCATCCCGATTGGCTGCCGGCTTTCGGCTCCGCCTGGAGCGGGGGTGGGGAGGGGGAGAAGCTGCGAGCGAGCGCGAGGGGCGCGCGTGCCTTCTGCCAGCGCCCGGAACGCCTGCTGATTGGTAGGCGAGGGAGCGGGCTCGCGCCCTCGCCGCCGCCCGCCCTCCCCCCCCTTCTTCCTATGCGCGAGGGGCGGGCAAGGAGCACACCGATTGGCCGTTCCCCTGGCGACCGGCGCGCGCGGCTCGGGGTGGGGGGCGCAGTGCAAGGTGACACCCCCCTTTCCCCCCCGGCTCCTCACAGTGGCCGCCGGCCCCGGCCCGTCGGGTCCCCCGGTGCCCCGCTTCCCCTTCCCGCCGGGCGCAGCCCTACCCCCGGCGCCTGCGGGAGCCCCCACTGTGCCTGCCGCTGAGGGCTCGGCCCCCGCCCGACGCTCCCACTCGGCCCGGCGGCCGCCGCTCAGGCCTGAGGGGAGTTTAATGGGGGAGGTTCGGGCCGTAGCGGAGGCTCGACCGGGTTGTGGGGCTGAGCCGGAGGTGAGCACCGAGGACTGAGGGAGGGAGCTGAGCCGGGGCCTGGGTCACCTCATGGCGTGCTGTGCGGTGGAGCTGCCTTCCTTGCCTCTTTGGTTATGGGGTGTTTAATTGAGCTGGTGCTCCCTCAGGGCCGGCCGTGCCAAGGCTGCGTAAGGTGCTGGTGTCATTCATTCCCGTGACATGCCATGAAAACACGTGCGAGATCTCTGTGCTGTACAAAGAGGATTACAGCAACCAAGAATATGTTTATTTAAACTCTGCTTCTTACGGAAAGTTACTGAGTTACTTACTTATCATGTGCAAGGGCTGACTCATACCAATATGGTAAACTGGTCTCTTGGCTCAAGAGAAGATCATACCTGAACAGAAGGGTAAGCTACAAGAAGAAAAATAATTTCCACATGCAGTGCTTCAAAGTTGAGTTTCTTTGTTAGTTTTGGCGGCAGAAAGACATTCTGTTACGGAAACGTCAGCGCCTGCCTTCCGGTCCTTTGCAGCACACAGGGATTGTCAGAGGCATGATGTCATGGGCAGCTGGAAGGAGCCCCAGCTTTCCCGGCCCTCCTGCAGCCAGAGGGGATGAGAATGTTGCCTAATATGTTATATCGCCTTATCATAAATGAGCAGTAAAAGAATAAATCAGCTTTAAGCTTTGAACAATCTTTGCACTTCCTGGATTTTTTGACTGTTGTCCCTTCATGGTCTTTTATTGTATATAATAGAAGCTTGTGGGCTCTTTGGATAATAGTTCTCATCATCCTGGAGATCGTTGTTAAAGCTGGGGATTGGTGGTTTGCAAGGGATTTCCTGATATGCCACTTCCCTCCCCAAACTATTTCACCGCATGGGCTGCTCCTTCATCTTGTCTGCACACTTCACTTTGGCACTCTGGTGCTGGAAATACCCAAATAGCCCAGGGATTTTCTGAGAAGTGGCAGGAAAGCTCCAGAACTGGCTTCGGAACTGCTTTGTGCTGGCAAAGCAGCTTCTGCACAACCAGAACACTCTCAGCTGCGGCACACCAGACCCTAGGTTAGAGGAAGAGTGATGTATGGGTTACAGATGCCAAACTGAAACAGAAGTGACATGAATTTCTTTTCTCCCCTTTGTGCTTCAGCTCTTCATTTACAAAAAAAGAAATAAATCCCTTAATCTTGGCGCAGATCAGGATGCTGGAGAGGGGACATGCAGTGGCTGCTGGAGATGGCAACGCTGGGCTGCAGAGAAGGCCTTTCTTTTGCAGATCTGTGCTGAAGTAAGTACCTGACAACATCTCTGTGTTGAATAGCTAAATACCAGAAAATGGTTCTATGGATGCAATAAATGCTGGTGATATCTCTAAATGTGGGAAGAAGTGGTGAAAATACCAGAAAACTATCTTTCGAACTGGCCCTTCTGTTTCCACATGCTCAAGTTTCACACTACTTTGTCATATCATGGGTAACAGGACTGATTTTTTTCTAGATTGCTATTAGTGTGGAAAGAGAAGGCAGAAAAGTCAGAGAGATAAAAAAAATGTTTTTCCTGGGTAGAGAGAATTCTATCCAGTTTTACTAGACGAGAAAACTCCAACTTGATAACGGCCATTTCACCGACATTTGTTCATACCAAGTCTTAAGCTTTGCTTCAAAACCTCAAATAATCTCTTTCAAAGCCTCAGAGAATTCAGAAGGAGATAGGAAAAATTATTACTCTATTTGTTTTATATCCTTTTGATTACAACACACCCTTTATTAGTGTCAGTCTATCTTGGGTTTCAGTCCTGTAATGACTTCTGTTTTGATAAGTATCCTGGATCCATATGAAGCCCATTTCCTTTAGACATTTGTTCTGCTCACTACGTCATTTGTTGTTTTAACACTTCGTTAGTAGCTAGTAACTCATTGTAATTTATTGTTGAGTTTACAAAAAGGGTGTAACTCATTTAAAAACTGTTCAGAATGTTTTACAACAAACATGATCTATCTTTTGGGGAGCCACAAGTGTGTACAGTGCAATAAAGGTGAGAACAAAGCAGTAGAGGAAGTCATGATAGAAATAAAGGTGAGTAATCATAAGGGCTTGCAGGTTTAGTTGATATGTAGGCATATTGATATGTTACTTGCCAAAATTATTTTTCTTTCATTATTCCCAGAGAGTAAGTGTTGGTTAGGTGCTTATTGGTTAAGATGACTTTCATCTTTAAATTGTGGGTAATAATTCCTTATAGCCATTTTATCCCACCATTGAGCATTTCAAGTGTGGTTGGTTTGAATGGGCAGGAAGCCATGTGGCAGCAGTGGCGTGAACTTGGTATTATTGAAAGCCCAGGCAGCAATGCCAGAGATGAATGATTGGAGGGCATGATGCAAACCCCAGCAGAGTATGTGGAAAGAAAGGTGCTGGTTTCACTGAACAGGAAAATAAATAATCTTCTGCTCTTACCCAAGAACTTCCCGGGTTTGGCTGAAAGCATGCAGGAGGAGCAATGTATGAAAAATTTATACTGTTCTTCTTCATGCAGTATATTTTAAATGGATAAACAGAGAGAGAGGGTCTTCTAGAGCTACTAAGATGGTACTTTTCATAACTTTTATGTCCACATTCAAGTAAAACAATCAAAAAAACAAGCCTATTTTTTCTACTTGTATATGTGATTTTTTTTCTGCTCCTAAGGAGAAATCTGTTACACTTAGATAACCCATATAGTCAAATTCAACAAAACTAAGGCTTCTGCTAACATCAGAATATCTTGAAACCTAAAAGGCATCAGAAAAAAACCTCAAATAAGGGAATTAAGTACTGGATTACTGGTTCAAACACTTCCAGACTGAATGGTTAGAATACCGGACTCAGACTTGATTATGTTCTCAGCAGCAACTGACCCCTGTTTCCATTTCTTGTGCACTAGAAGCACCTTCTTGTTAGGTAACAATGTAGTATCTTACCCAATGGATTAGTCAATCAACCAGCCGTCGTCTTAAATAACGGAAAGAGGCAAACGTGTCTTCATGTTCCTGATATCAGATTTTACACCATAGCAACCAAGCTGCATTAGCAGACTTTTTTTGTAGATAGCAGACATGGGTTCCGTATCTATGTTCAATTTCTGATTCCATCTAATAGGTTAATCTATTGTAGCATCTAATAAGTCAGACCCATTAAGAGAATAATTCTTCAGCTGCCTGTATCCCCCGGATAACCTAGCTTTAAAGCCTGTGAAGGAAGTAGCAGTGAGATAAGTAGGGTTAGGGCACAAACAAAACACATAGTGACTAATTATGCTGTAAGCAAGGTACAATCTGGACTAAGGACCCCTCTTCTGGTGTGAGCAGAGGCTTAAGAATTTCTATGACCTCTCCTGTCAGTATGGAGGGAGACAAAACTACTCGTCCCAGAAATCTCCTTCCCCCTCCCCCCACCCCCGACAGTAAAAAACAGCTTTCTTTCTCTGTAATTTACTTTTCCCTCAGCCCCATACCATGACCATGTAATCTATTATGTCAGTGGCTGAACAGAATATAATGGTCAGTGAGTCCACTACTTCCTTTGAAGTAAGGGAGACACTTCTTCACAAAGTCTTGATGGAAATTTCTACTTTACACTGGTTCTGAATGCAGCCTTCATCACATACTCAGTCAGGAGGGCATATGTCTCTTTTCTATAACAGTATAACAAGAAACATTTGTTTTTATTAATTTGTGTGATTTACTAAAGCTTATTAGAATATTTTTTCCCAGTTTTCTGTAATACTTGTATATCTGCAGCAAAGTTGGATTGACGCATGATTTTATTCACCCCAGCTGTATTGCTGCAGTAGAAATTGCTTATTGCTCACAAAAGAGCTAAGTCTAGAATTCTGACTCATAAAGCACTTAATTTTCTTTCACAAGTCTTTCTTGCTATTATATCGAGCAGCAGTAGATTTTACTGGCAAGATCAAATGCCAGCTAAGACCAGATCTGCCACATGGCACAGAGAGAATGACACTTTTGGAGAAGGATGCAGATACTTATTTCAGCTGAAGAGCTTGCAGACTTCTTAACAGCAAATGTCAATAAACATTCCTTACGGACCAGCACCAGGTTGCTGTTGAGTTTGTGAATCCCGTTTCTGAAACTAGGCTGAGGCCGGCGACTTTGCCATGGGAAGTGTGCAGTCGTTGCAAGTGTGGGTGGGAGCTCAGGGCTGTCCTTGAGTCCCTCGGCCTCTTGGCTCCCCTCCTGGGCACACTGCTCGCAGGGCAGCATTTTGCGATAGCAAAATGTTCTCAGCCTAGTTCTGTGTTCAAGTTGCGCTTGGAGCAGGGAGCCTGCTTTCATTTCTCGACTTCTTGGTTCTACATCTGGTAAGACCCTTGATGAATTGTAAACAGATACTGAGGCTGCTGTTTCTTGCTCCCTGCATCAACAGCCAAAAAAAAAAAAAGCTACTCTGAAAGGCAGGGATTATGAATGTTTGAAGTTCTGTTAGCCACCTAAGCAAGATGCAGCTGCAAGAGAGAGGCTGCACAGCTGTCCCCCCTTCATCTTGCTCAGTGATAGGAAGGGTAGTGGGATCATGGCAGAAAACATTCTCCTAGATTTGTGTCTCCAGCAACAATACTACATGGAAAAATAGGCAATAAGCAGCTTAGGGAGGAGAATAGGGGAGCAGAATATTTCACCCAAAGCCCCCTTTGTTCATCCCTTATCAAGAGAATTTGCAACATCTTCTGTGCTTTGACCCTAAGAGAGAGAGAATTTCAGAACTACTTTTAAGATGATCATAGGTTGTTTTATTTTCCTCCTGTGTTTGCTTAGTTTCCAGCACAAAATACCAGCAAAAAACCAAGGTGCAACTTTGGCCCCTGAAGTATACCTGCCAGAGCACACAGGGTTAACGAGGGCTAAAGATGAGAGATTTACCCCAGGCACTGACTTGGTATTTATACGTCTCCTGTGAATGCAAGGGAAGTGTTACAGCAGAAGGCAGCCCTACCGAAAGGATAATATGCTCATTCATTTGCTATGTTGGTCTAAGATAACCACAAAGATCCAGAGCTTGTACAGTGCCAGGTACTCCGAGCAGTATGCTGAGATAACATTACCTGGCTCAAGTCCCAGAGAATGACTTTTCTTGGAGTCAGACTGACCAAGCCTTTATTATATTACAAGTTACTTAATTTCTTGCTCTGCACCAATTTCATCCCATTGGTGGAGAACTTTCTCAGGACCTCAGAGAGATTTAAAAATCCAGTAGGAATTAGCTAAATATTCTCTTATTTCTTTTAAAAGCCCCAGCCTTGAAACTCCTGGTTGTACAGGGTACTGTGGTACAGTAACAGCCTCAGATGTAGCTGCAACCCACAGAACAATACACCGTGAGGTGATATTACTTTTAATACAGTCCCAGTTCAGTAATCTCTCCCATGAGTTCAGGCACTTCAACATCTGTTTTACTTTTGGATGAGCTCTTCCATAAACCTTTCCCAGCTCCCCCCGATCCCCAGCAGAGTTCAAGAGTGCAGCCACGCAGCCTTTGTCAAATGAGATTCTTGAAGCAACCTCCCCTCCCAGCCTGGGGACTGTGCAGAAATCTCCTCGCAAGGGAGTTCTCCCAAGCTATGCTCAAAGAAGAAAACAGTTGCTATAGTAACCAATTCTCTACCTGCACTGAATTGGCTCTCTCTTCCCTCTTAATCTTCTCTGGTTTTATTAGTTCTGGGCAAGAAGCAGCTCGTCAGGTCAGGGCTGCACTCGGTTCTTCGGGCTGGAGGAGCTTGTGAAAGGCACCAGGGAGTCCTCATCCATCAGGTGGTCCTTGCTTGCTCACTTCACCTGCTGGAGGAGGTCCTGCCTGAGGGTTGCCAATGCTGTTGTTTTGTGACAGAGCCACCCAAGCTGCAGAGGAACAAGCTCTTTGCTTTCCCTTCTTGCCCCTGGCTTGTGGCAGAGCCCTACTGCTATCTTGTCTGAGACCAGACCTGCCACTGGTCCATAGGCTCACCTGCACATCCTTTGCAGCCTCACTGGCATAGGTTTCAGCCTGATAGTGGAAAAAGAAACTGGATACAGTCTATTTTCTGTGACAGCACATTTTTGCAACTCTTCCTAGGGTTAAAAGTGACCACAGTAATCACTGAAAATACTCAGAAAGTTCTAAACTGTGCTAAATTGCATGTTTTCCAATATGTCTACTGTGGCCAGGTCTTGGACTAACAGTTTTCTGCATTATGAATTCCAGTGTGGAAGTTTATAGCTGGGAGCCAAAGAAACCTGCTCTAAGGAAGAATGTGCCAGAGCCACCTCTAGCTGTTTCAAGCGTGCAAAACAGGTGAATCGCCTGCACAAGTTGGGGCAAGTTCCCCTGACACCAAGTGAACTAGCATGAGGTAGGTATGATGTGGTGACTAGGGAGGGGGAAAAAAAGCCACAGAATTAATTACCACGGATGTAATAATAGTCACTAATAAAAGGCTGCAGACAATCATGTACGAAAAAGCTGGTAATGCACTATAACAAGGCATCAGGCATTGTCACTGCTTGTGTTAAATGCCCAGAGCCTGTATGCTGTGAAGAACCCGAGAGCATTCACTGGACACAAGCATGGACAGAGCAGGAGCAAAGCAAATTAGAAAACGTATGTTCATGCAGCTGCCATTAACATGATAGTAAATGCTCTCTATTTATATACAATGCAATTAAAAGATCCAAGAGCACACCCACATCAATATGTTGCTTGAACAACAGCCAGTAGTAAAATAAAAATGTGCGTATGTTTCTAAAACATTTTAAAATCTATTATTGACCCAACTAATGACGTAGATCACAGACTAATCTGAAAATGACTTGGACTTCGAAAATATCTTTTTTTTTTCCTCCCCTTTTGCTCATTATGCAACAATTTGCTATGCAAAGCATCCATAGCAATGGACTAATACCAAGCTGAAGTAACTGATTTGTGATGGAACTTGCAACTCCAGTACTGCTGGTTGTTCAAGCATGCTGCAGTTTTTTTCCTATGTTAAGATGTAAAAGGGTGGATTCCAGATACGGATTCCAGACACTGTAGTTTCAACTTGGGCACTGATTGGACTTAAGTAATTGGTGTAGTTTTTATGGCATCCATTTTTATGGCAGAGTTTAGTGTTTAAGCCAAAGAATGGTTTCTAGCTGGTTATTTCCTCATGGACTGTTAAACCTCTGCCATGGGCATAATCAGAGTAAGGAGGTGGCAGAGAGAAGCTTCCCAATCTTTGGGGAGCCAAGCCTGCAGCAATGGGACTCTGCTGGCAGAGCCTGCGGCAAGATACATGTTCTAGGCAATAGCTTCAGCAATTCACCTCACTCAGAGACATTTGTTCCTTCCCAGTGATAAAAATTAGCAGCCTGAGGTTAAAGGAAGGTCATTAAGTTAGAAAATGTTTCCAAATATGCAGCAGTATCATTATTCATGGGGAACTGCCTGCCAAAGAAGTGGTCACTAGACTTAAAGCACACACGTGCTGTAGAGCAGACAGGGTAAATACAGGAGGATCAGCAGAACAAAGAAGTTAATGCATTTCAGGGAGATGGCTGTGTTCTTCCTGACATACACATACGCATGGTGATTTTCAAGTGTTCTAGGCTGAAACCTGGAAAACAATAGGCTTCTTGTCTGTTTTACACAGACACTGAAGATTTCTTAGCCTGCCTGAAGAGTTTTGACACATTTATAGGAGGAAACACACCGCTCTAAATTTCCTGTGCTGATTTATTTCATTAAAAAAAACCAAACAACACTCTTCCAAAAGATCCACTAGCATTTACAAAGCCAGTTCTTTGCCCTAGTATCTTTGACTAACAATATCTTCTTGTTGTAAAGGTCTTTAGACTTTCTATATTCTTTTTATTGCCATATTGGCATAAAATGAGTGGAGTTGATTTTGGTGTGAAACACTCCACATCATCCCGACAAACAGCCTTCATTCAGAAACAAGCACTGGTAATGCCCCAGAGATGAGGGTAACTTTATATACAGCCAATGTGATTTTGTGATATACCTAAACATCAAAGCTCCTGGTTTTTGACCCCAGAATTAAGCTCACTGTTAGTTGTTACTGGAATAGTGTTGCACACTATAAAGGTTTTTTACTCTGGTGTTTTGTAATTAATTAATTTAATCCTACTTTTTTTTTTTTTTCCATTTTGACACAGAGGAATAACACAATTACTTGTGAAAACTAGAAAATCGTCACTAAGCAATTAATCCAGATTAGGAACCCTCCAAAAATAGAATGAAACCCATTGTCTCTTTAAACAGGGCACATTGCACTCCATTACAGGTATTTAATAGATTTATGAATTAAATACTACATGATATAATGAATTTGTCCTTTCCAATCTGATGATAACTTGTTCCAACTGAATTTACAAACCTGTCTTGTTATGTATTAACCAGTCATCTGGGAATCTGATTGAGTAACACAGCAGTTGTTGCAATACCAAGACTCCCATATAAATCATGCCTGAGTCCTAAGTAAATATTGGTTCAAATATTGATTCACATGAGAGATATGAGTGCAGTTTAAGAGGTTACAGGTGCCGGCTGAACCACTTTAGAGATGACCGCTCCCTCCGAGTTCATTTGAGATTCACATCAAAGTGCTCACTTCGCTTTGAATTCATGAGAACAGAGCATTTCCCTTCACTCTTGATGCTGACACTTTCTATATCAGAATCTATTTTTGATGCTCTAAAATCAAAGGTACCATATAATGTATAAGTACTAAGTTATTCAGTCATTTACACTACAGATAGATGTAACATCTAGGATGAGGAGAGTGAGACACAAGAAGTTATTTTTTATGGGGTACTAAAAGCAGGAGGAGAGGGGAACATGCAGGTTTTTTCCTGAAATACAGATGCCGTAACAGCTGCTACCCAAAAAATCCAGAAGGAATTTGAGGTGAAGGAAACATCCAACAACAAAATGAAAAGCTATCTTCCACACTTCAGAAAACAGGAGGAATCTCTCATCAGCTGGAGGAAACTCAAGGGAAAAGGAGTGCCCCATCCCATTTGTTTTTACACTAACTATTGTGAGCAACATCTACAGTAGCAATCTACCCTCCTGTTGCCATATAGAGATCTCCTTCCCTTAGCCTTGAATCCCAATCGTTCTTCTGAGTAGGACGAACACAGATCCTTCCGGCTACATTTCACAGTTACAGATCTAAACAAGAATGAGTTTCCCAGAAGTCTCCTGGGCACTTCTGTTTTAGCAAGTCATAAGCCAGCAAGTAGAGAAAAGAGTGTGCATGCTCCATTCCAGCCAGTCTGAGTAAGTGGACTGTGAGTAACACAAGCCAGCTGCTCTAAATCTCCAAGTCTTGTGGATATTCACGTTTAAGAGTGGCTCTGTAATTGTAATTCACTAAGCAAATGTTAAGAAAAAAGTTTACATCACAGAAATTAAGTTCTTGTTTTGAGCAATTTAAGATAAGTACATTTACATCAAAAGATCTCAACCTTTTAAATGTAGGAAGCCTGGCATACCCTCGTCTCTTAGATTAGCTCATTGCTTTTTTAAAGGCACAGAAAGTAAACATATGCATTATCTTAGCTTGCAGAGTAACAGTGTTTTCTTAGTAAAATTTGTAAGAGGAGTGGTTGGAATCAAAGCTTAGAGCATCACACCACGTGAGACGTGACATAAATCACAAAAGTTTGAAAGTAAATAACCAATACCTAACTAGCCACTGAATTCAGAGTAATTAGAATCATAGAATGTCCTGAGCTGGAAGGGGCCATGATGCTCATTGAGTCCAACTTCTGACTACACACAGGGCAACCTAAAAGTTAAACCATACATCTAAGACCATTGTCCAATGAACAAACTTCAAGCTTCTTGAACACCGACAGACTTGGTGCAATGACCACTTCCCCAGGGAGTTTGTTCCAGTGCTTGACCATGCCCTCAGGGAAGAACTTTTTCCTAATATCCAATTAACCCACCAAAATATTTTCCAAGTGACGCTGTCACTACCATATGCTTTCCACAACGCCACAGCACATGCAGAAAAATCACTGCGCATTGAACTGCTTTCTGCACAGACTCTCCTTGCCGCAGACACATCCCATGCATGCGCAACTGAATACTTTTGGCCTGCGGTATCTGCTGTGGTTGAGCCTCCTTACGCTCCATGGAATGAAGGACAGAGTGAATTCAGTTATCTCTCCATTCCTTCTAACTGCCAATAGCTGTGAGACAAAATCCCCACTTGTATCATTCCTCAGCACATTGTGCAATTTTAAACTCTTTCCTTACATATGTAGTTAGCTAGCATATTGCTCTGAATTGTGCAAGAAATTCTTTTGTCTACTGGTTGACAAACTAGTTAGTGTTAAGGACCTTTTTGCTATTGCAAGCTAGCTTCTGCGGCTGAAACAAACTTCTGTTGGTTTCCAGATGGTCTCTAGCCATATTTTTTTTTCCCTACAGAAGCTGCCTTATCTGCCACAGGAATTCAGTTTGACAGTTCTCTTCAAAATGAGCCTCCTTTCTGGGACAGGATTTGGCCAGATGGAGATAGGCCTCAGCTTCTCCGCAGGCTCTGACACGGGCCTGGCAAATCTACCTACCCTGAAAGAGCATAGGACCTCCAGCAGCATATGGGACCTCTCTGATACGACTTCCAGGGGGGAGGTCAGGGATCTCAGCTATGCACCTCACCAAAGCGTGTCATGCTCTACAGCCAGTCATCAGGTAATGCACCCAGGGGTTCTCTGGGTTCCTCTCTACAACTACCTGAAAGGAGGTTGTAGAGAGGCAGGGGTCAGTCTTTTCTCCCAAGTCACAGGTGATAGCACAAGAGGAAATAGCCTTAAGCTGTGCCAGGGGAGGTTCAGGTTGGATATTAGGAAAAACTTCTTCACTGAAAGGATTATCAGGCATTGGAATGGGCTGCCCAGGCAAGTGGTTGAGGCACCATCCCTGGAGATATTCAAAAGACGAATTGACATGGTGCTTGGGAATATGGTTTAGTGTTGGTGTGTGGGTGGGGGTTTTTTTGGGTTTTTTGGGGGGTTTTTTGGGGGTTTTTTTTTGGTTTGGTTTGGGGTTTTTTTTGTTTGTTTGGTTTGGGTTTTTTTATGGTTGGACTAGATGATCATAAAGGTCCCTTCCAACCTAGGCGATTCTATGGTTCTATTCTATGGTTCTATGTGTTCATTGCTGCATCTGAGCAGGAGGATGAGAGAGGCCACAGTACTTGTTCCTCTGCACAGTACTGTGGCATCTGCACCCCAGCTGCCTGGAAAAGCTTGTGCTGCCACTTGAAGAAATGCCAGGGGCAAATTCAGTGGCAGTGGACATCAGCTTGGGGAGGCAGACCTGTGTGGTACCCAGCAGAATGACAACTACGTCAGACATAGGCTGAACCGACTAATGTAGGAACTACAAGAAGTGCTGCTCTTGACCTGATGCGCACCTCTCCTGCTTGGAAAAAAGATCTCCTCAGCCACTTTGCAGTTCTCAGTGCAACACTGGAGCAGAGAAAGTATTGTAATCAAGGTGTAGTCAATTATTGTGTAATTCCCTCTCAGCCTTTCTCTCATGCTGGGTTCAGGGAAAGGGGGCAATTTTGTACTAGTGTCGCAGTCACTACTATTTTTAGAGGATTTTCTACCAGCTTCTAAACAATAGCATGTAAGAGTTAAGACGCGTGCTTTCTGGGCATGCTTGAGATGGACAACTATCAAAATAGATCTCTATCCCAGCAATTGGCTTTACTACAAGAAATAATTCTAGATCATCAATCATGTAAAACAAAAATTATTGTGATTACAGGCCTCCACATTAACAGAAAAAAAATCCAACTTAATTCTGACTCCAAGCACAATATCTGCAAGATTACTGTCACTCTGAGGTCTTCAGGAGACTCTCTTACAGAGACAAATTCAAGTAAGAATAAGCTCTTCCAAGCACAAGTAGGTAATTTGTTTCCTTACTCTTGATTTTGCCAGACATTGTTTTTCAAGGCTCTTTGAAACCAGCATTTCTGCCAAGCAGGAAGCTAGTGGAGAAGAAGTCTTTTCCTTGAGGAATGGATGAAAAGGCCTACTTAAGCCTTCATAAGAGGTTTCCATCTTTCACTTGTGCCTGGTGAGGCTATGGCTGCCAAGGCTATTGCTAAAAAAGGTTTTATTCAAGTATGGATAACTTGCTTAGCACATTGACAGAGTGTGCAGGAGCCTGGAAAGACTTTGGTAAGGTGCTCCCCATGTATGCGTGTTTTGAAGATGTCTTGAAGCATGCTGCTCTCCTCTTTTCTTGTGACTTACCATTCCCCTCCTCCTAGAGGGCCACTCTTGAGGACCTGACAGACAAAAACACAGCCTCGTAGCATGTCAACAGAAGTGCAGAGCCAGGCCATCTCTTCCCTGTCATTAGCCTGTTTGGCTTGGGACTTTGTGCATTTGTCCCTAGAGGATAACAGTGTCCCCATACCTGCCAGGCAGTTGGTGTTCCCTGGTACAGCCCCAGCGGTCCTGTTATCCCGAGGAGCTGGGAGGAAGAGGCTCAGCAGTGATGGCCCCAGCCCGAGTCAGGCCATTCTGGCACTTACGCATGACTGGTCTGTCAGCACAGCCTGAGGGACGCTGCCCGTGCTGGCTCTAACTGCCCTTCAAAATCCTGCCTTGTGGCTGCATGGCTAAGTGCCACAGAAAGATGCCTCTTAGTTAAAGTTCAAACAAAGTTTGTAGCCAAAAAAATTACTCCTGCTCCCTTCCAGCCCTGAATTAGAATGACTTCAAAACAAATAGAGTGACCTCAAAAATCAAAAATAGAAGCGCTGTTCAATCATCACCTGTCTTCCTAGAAAATCCTATTTCCATCATTTACACTTACTGGCAGGCCCTGCGGGGGCTTTCTACCAGTGTCCTAGGGCTCCACAATGCAGCAAACTACCCCTGAAATGGTTGACTTGCTGTCTGCAGTGTTTCGTCCCCCATATTGAAGTCTACAGTGGCCTGTTACCCTTATTTTTCCCTATTCAAAACCTATCCATCTCTGTGTAAACTTGGTAGAGTCACAACCTTAACAAGACTTTCTTGTTCTTGATAGAGTGTTCGTTTACGGTCTTCCTGCGCTCCACATGTTCCTTTCACAGTGCAGAACAACTCAAGTCCCAGGACCTCCTCCCAGATTTTATTACACTAAGGGTGGGGTTTCACCATAGACATATGCATCTCAGCTCAGCCCAAACTCTTGTGTACAGTCAACAGCACCAAGGGCAAGGTTCATTTACCCCAGAAAATTTTTCAAACAAGTGCCAATTTCTTTCCTTTGGCTATTAAAGGAACCCAGACCAGGCAGCTTGGGTGTACACATCTATTTTGCAGATGACTAGAATGAAGATGAACACCATCCAAAGAGACTCTGAATTCTGTCTGAACAAGATTTACCTGCTGATTATTTTCCCACTGTCCGCACAAATGAAGGGAAAGCTAAGCCATGCACCATCAACTTGCCAGGAGATGCTCTTTTTTCCAGTAGGAGGGCCTACTGCTTTTGCTTTGTAACCTTTGCAGCAGGTTCTCTTTCCTTAAAAGCACAGCATAAACAAATGAGATTAGATCCACCTAAATTCAGTATAGTCCTCAACACCTTGGGTGAGACAGTCTCTGCTATTTCCTTAAAGAGCATCTGCACTCCAGAAGGACGCAAAGTATCCGCATGACAAGTCCATGTATTTTCCCAGTTCTGGCCCTTACAGGGGCTTCTTGGTCAGACACACATCCTTTCTCTTCCTCAGTTTCAAACTTGGCAATTTGTTTGTGATAGGGCCCCCTTGAAAAGACAGAAGACTGTCGTGCCCATAGAGGAAGAAGAGGTAGCAGCAGCTAGAGGCAGATACAGGCAGCTGTAAAAAACCTAGCATGTCTTAATAGCTAAAACAAGATAGGAGAGAAGGGAGGTACTGCTGATTTACATTGGGAGGGCAGGAGAACATCAGCCTCCTGAGAAGAGGTCAGGAGGCCACAGTTTGGTAGACCAGGCTATTTGGGGTAGGATGAACGTCTCTGTGTCCCCTTGTCTCCTAAGGAAAGACCTAGAGAAGTATCAGAGCATCAGCACAAAGATTCAGCACACATGCTGCAAAAACATAAGGGATGATATTTTCTGGTTTAGCCTAGCTCTTGCTTTTGGCCAATAACCAGTAAAAATAAAGCTTTACTGTTATTATTACCACATTTGCAAGATCAGTATGAAGGACAACCCTGCTACCAGGCAGAGAGTAACACAGTGGAGAATCTAATAACTCCCTCCTATCCTTTTCTTTTAGACTGCGCTAAAACGATAGCACTTGCCTTATCGGCAAACTAACAATAGCTCTGCAGCAGCACAGGAAAGTTAAACAACCCTTAAGTCAAGGGGATGTAGCCATTACCTCTATGCTCTGACTAAAGCTATAGAACACATACTCTTCTAGGGAAAAAAACTACAAAAGGAAGAGGTTTTGAGGCATTATTGACCTAAAACTACAGCCCTGTGGTCCCTACAAATATCTCCCCCAGGCCCTTATCACAGGCTAGCAAAATTACAAATTTGGAGTTTTTGCATTTAAATCATAACATAGCCCCCATCAATAGCAGATAATGCTCTAGCAGTGGATTTCACCCATGCAACAACAAAAATAGAAAACTCTGACATCAAGCCAGTCATCAATAGACAGGCACCACACGGTGACTGAACTAACGTGCCCCCAGGAAACACACTGCTACAGAAGGGTTTGTTGAGTATGGCAGAGAAGGGAAGAGGTGAACTGGGAAATTTCTGCTCTTTTCTCTTGGCTCACAGTCGGGCAGTTTGCAGATGATTGGTAAATTCTCTTAAAGCACTTTTAAAGGAAAGACAGAAATACAGTTTGGAGTATGTAGATTCCTTGCCAGAGCTGCACTTACTCTGAATAACTCTGCTGCAGTGCATCACGCTAAGCAGAATAGGATCCCTCTGCTTCCAGAAAGTTTTTGTGCCTCTAACTACTGAAATCCCAGACAGTATACTTTGCACAGAGTGTGTGATACTTGTATGATTCTCCCCCTATGCAACATAGATTTAATTAAAATATTACAGACTTCTGGGCAGGGCTTTGTTTGTTCCAAGATGTATTTTTTTAATGTTCTGAGCTTTCCTTTCAGTAAGGTGTGTTCTTCCACACCCACCCTTTGGCCTTGAGAAGGCCAGTCCCTTAACAAACCACTCCACACTCTGTTTGTTTTAGTAATTCTTACCCAAGGTCTTTATCTTAGAATCCTGTTTGTGCAGCTTTGGGCAAGATTCAGTACTTGGTGGGGAGGGTGAGTGAGGTGGGACGGATTTCTTACTGCCTTTATTATTTAATGTGTTATCTTACCTGTGACTATTAAGTAGATGATTTACAAGCTTGTTGACACTGAGATGGTCTGAATCTGTGCCCCTTACAGTAGGTGTAAACACAACTTGACACAGCACCTATGGGGAGGGGTAAGGGCTATGGAGAACTGCAGTTTCTGGATGGTGCTAAAAGCACCCAGGAAACCTTAGGAGAAAACAGTGTGGTGGGTAGCCCACTGCAAGTCCTTTCACCTGCTTCTGGCAGGCTTGTTCATGACAGCAACACACTAAAACCACACCCATCTTCTCTTGCAGTTGCAACTGCAAATTCACAGCTTGCAGTGCTACTCCACATAGTAAATTTGCTAATTAGAGCAGTGGATCTGAGAGTCCGTGACTAAAAGCCACTTGCCAAGGCCAGGCTGCTGCAGCCTGATCGGTATTAGCTGCTGCTGTGTGAGCTTAGCAGCACAGCACAGGAATGCCTGGAATGTTTCAGCCAGCAGGTACTTCAGAGACCTTACTCTAGGAAATGTCTGCACTTCTCATAGAAATAGTCCTCCTGCCCATTGCCTCTCTGCGACAGTAACAGTGGCTTCCCTCTTCTCCCCTTCAAGCCCCACGTGAATCAAAATCTCTCCAGCTCCAGTCTTAACCCCTGCTCTCCTTTCTGAGACAAAATCATCACAGCAAATTGAAATTCCACAAATCAGCAACATACCAGTGCCTTTCCAAACATGGAAGGTCTAGACAGGGCCTTGGAAGGCAGGCTGCTTTTAGAGGGTGGTCTCCTCTGCAGCAGTGAGGCCAGATGTCTACAGCCCATCAATTCCACAGCTTCCAACAGCCAGAAAAAGAAGTTGCCAGTATGCCTGTTTGAGACGGGTGGAGCTACCATAGTTGTAAAGAAGATCATCTCTGCTTTTGAAATAATCTTCCCTGTGCTGTCCTCATTTTCCTCCATCTCAGTATGAAGACCTTTTTAATATCATATCCTAAAGACATATGTTTTCCTCAGAAAACACTTCCTAGCAAGATTCCCAAACTGTTGTAAGCATGAAATACCTCTGTCCACCAGATTAATTCTTATCACTTCTGGACAGATAAAATGGCTGTCAAGAAGCATCTTTTGCTCATTTATATTGGTTAAGAAACTTCATTTCTGGAACGGAAGATTGCAAATCACTGTAGCTGACACTAAAATTGAGGTGAAGTGTAGATGCCTCAATTTGGGGTGAAATAAAAGCAGGGCTAGTTGCCAACTCAGCAGCATAAACCTCTTGAAACACACCAGTAAATAACATCTCCTTTTTTTGCCTCCAAGTTCACTTGTGTCACTTAAGACAAGATGTCATCAACCAAACCAAACACTTGCAAGTTCTGAAAGAGTTCTTATACCCACTGTCCACCCCATTCATGAAGTCTGTGTTAGGAACACACTACCAGGGACAAACAAACCAGCTATTCCAAAATACTATATAGTCATTGCATGCAAATAGAGGTCTCCTAAGTAAGCTGTAGGTAGATATCTTGTATATAGGCAGATATATTGTATATATTATCTTGTATATATTATCTTGTATATAAGCAGAACTTTGTGAAAGAAGAATCAAAGCAAACTCCAATGTTCCAGAGTGGCAGGCAGAGCTAATTGACTTGCTGAATAGAAAATACTATTTCAATACATAAATATGAGAAGAAGGAAGAAATACATTCATTTAACTCAAGTCTTCTCTATGTTGGGAATCTACTAAAAGCTAGTCATCACAGTATTCAAAGGAGAGATTCCTCCAGTGTTCAACCCATTCATCTTCACCACCAATCAATGGCACTGGCAGAGGGCAGCTCAGTCCAGCCCAGGTGTATAGAGCACAGAAAGGCTATTTGGATAGGATACCTCCATTTTACTATGATGAAAACCATCCTAAGACAAGCTGCTACTTCTTGGGGCTCAGAAGAAAAGGGGCTCTGCCAATGTAGTTCGATCAAGGATCTTCAGGAGTGGCAGTGTTAGGTACACAGCCACAGCTCCAGTCCTCAGCCTAGGAGCCTGTGTACCAAAGCTTTAGCCCCAGCAATGGCAAGAAGTGGGTGCTACTTCCCGCTGGAGCATCTAGGACTGTAGTGTGCTGGGCAAGCTGCCTTGGCCAGGTTTCTCAAATGCTGTGTACTCAGAGACAGACTATACAGAGCATGCACTGCACAGAGAAGGCTACAGTTGTGGAGTAGCTATTCCTCTGGGACCCAATGTCACATACAAATGGGGAAATTCATCTGCCAAGGACATATCCAGGGAAACTCTGAACTACAGCAGCATCTCTAAATGAAAGGTGTCTGTTAAACAAATGCACAAGGAGAGGGGAGCACTCGGGACAAGTGATGTGCAGCTTTAGCACTTCATATTGAGGAAACGTCCACTTCTGTAAACAGAACGTCCACTTCATGACTCAAAGAGAAGAGCTGGGGGAGGAGGAAATAAGTGAGATGAAAACCAAAAGCGGGCTGAAAGGCAGATGATGTGCCTGATGAGAGCTGTGATTACACACTGCTACTGTATGCCCTTTGACCCTACTGTACTGCCCTGTAGTATTTCCATTGCTTCCCTATTTTCGTATCTCCCAGTGTCCCATTCTTTACTCAACTCTGTTGCTGTTTTTCTTCCACGGTCTCAGCTGAGATTAGTGTGGCAACTCCCCTCACCCAAAACACACAGAGCTTGTTTATTGCTATCAGCACACACTTTAGTGCTGTATCCCAGGGCTCTTACATCCTGTACTAGAGAGCCAACTCACTCTTCTGGTGCAATTCAGCATAAGAAAGGGAGAATCCTAAGTATCCCTTGCTGACTCCTCTCTACACCTCAGTCATGCACTTACTACTTCACCTGCAGCCAATGCTGCAGACTATTAGGGGTTCTGTCAGGTCCTGGGTGTCTCTCTAATACTTGTGTGAGTTTATGATTTAGCAGATAAGGCCAATGTTAATCTTTTATGTTCATAACTTGTACAAAACCCTTGACAATTCATAGCCAAGTTCTCTCAGAGCCTGTGGTGATCAGTAACGCCTGGGTTCCAGCTCTTCAGCATTCTTGGACCTAGTGCTCCCTCCATCAGTGGTTCTCTTTTGGTAGACTAGGGTGTAGTGGGTATTTAACAGTAAAAGCTGTTCAGCTAGCAAAAACTAGCAATCATTCAAATTAACAAGAGCCTTCCTTTTACTTCCAAGGTCTGAAGTAACCCCAAAAAGCTCAGCAAAGAGGATCTAAGAAGTGAGGGGTAGTCCTCCATGATTTGGAGCAAAGAGCTTTCTAATAAGGTAAAAACAATCAGCATCAAAAGCACCTTGTCTAGAGTGCCAGGTTTTTAAGTCTTCTTTTAAGTAACCCCTCTTATGCAAAATAAGTGAACATGAAAGCAGGAGCATCTGCCAAAGCTCTTAAGCTAGAGGGACCATCTGTTCTGAATGCTGAGGCCTTCACTGAGGTCATTCTGATTCAACCAAGCCTCATGATCTTGCTTTTGAGAAGCATCTGGCCAAAGGCAGCCCCAAAGTTGCAGATCTTGGATTGAGCTTGTGCCAGCTGTCATATAGACCAGAGCAAGCTGAGAGCTGCTGCCACTACCCATGTGGGACACATCCTTTAGGAAAGCACTGCCTGTCAGTAGCGGCTAGAATGAACCCCAGCTTTCTTCTGGCTGTATCAACCTGCCCCCAAACTCTTTCAGTGTCGTATCTGACTGGAAATACCAAGGAAGATGGTGTTGGTTATGGAGGATGGACAGTGTCCATTCCTGGTGCTTCATGTTCCTTTTGTGCTCCTGCAGGCAAGAGATTCCATCCTCAGCTTTTCCCTGAGCCAAAGCTGAGTAATGGGGCCCTTCCTAGATTGTCAAAGGGAAAGTAGGGCCAGTCCTCCATGTACACTGGAGTGAACTTGAGGAAAAAGGTAAGAAACAACCACCTGAGCTCTTGCATGCCACTTCTAGGGCCCAAGACAGAATGGAATCAGCAAAATTAGGGCAGTTTCAAAGTTTTACTGAGTCAACAGTGAAGTGATATCCACCCTGCAGTCTTCTGTGAACCTGCTAAGTGAGTGCTAGAGCTGGTAGGACAGATTTCACTCAGCCCCTCAGTGGGTCTGATCCGCCACTGACTGGAACTTCAAAGCAGATAAGAAATGTCACCTGCTCCGACTAGTTTCCTTGCTTGCACGGGTGGTGGCACAAGTTTCAGGGGAGGGGTGAATTCGGCATGCCTTGATTTGTACAGAGAGGGGAATTTCCTTTAAACCATTATGACTTTATTACTCTACCAGCTGTAAAAACGCAGATTTCTTTTTTTGCACAACACTTCTCCAAACAAAGGCATTATACAGACAAATGTAGTTAAAGTCCACACTCTGGGGAACTGTAAAATTGACCATGCCTTCTGAAGAAGTAGCTTCTAGAAGAAAAGTCAGCAACTCTAGAGAAAGGGCAAACTTTTTCACAAAAGTGGGGGAGGAAACAGAAAAATCCCTTACTCTTCAATTTGTGCTTTCTACCACATGGAGTATGTGTGTTTATGTCCTTCACTACATGACAAAATGTTTACCCAGTTGCCTGGAAATCTCAGTGCAAGGTCCCTCCTCCTCAGTACAGTTTAATCTCATTAATCTTTCCAAAGTCTCCACTTTCCACTGCCTATTGCACTTCCATCTCCTGGGCCATCACTGCCTGTTATTCTCTCCTGTCAAGGTAACTCGTACCTCTGTTCTGGCCCCATTCTTTCTACCTCCCCTGTTCTCTTGTTGCCACCTTTCATAGAAGTGCCACTCAGCCCTCTCTGTTGTCTCACTTGCTAACTCATCTGGTCCATTTCCAGATCCATTTCCAGAGCATCTGAAAGAGAGGAAATTGGTAGAAGTTGGAGAAACCAAAGCCTTCAAACCTGGCTACAGGATCAATGTTTTTGCTGTCCCTCGTTAAGTGGAAGTCATTGCAAAGAGACTATTGCCCTTCTGCTCTGGATGAAGATGTTGTGTTTTCACATAGCGTCTCAATTCATAACAAAAAGGCTTGTGCACAATGAATACAATAGGAGCTGAGAAACAGAGCGGAAGGGGTTGGGAGGCTGTGTTCAGCTTGAACCACAGCAAATAGTATTTCCAATTCCAGTGGATTGACCTTGGCTGGATGCCAGGTGCCCACCAAGCTGCTCTGTCATCCCCCTCCTCAGAAGGACAGGGGCAGGAAGAAAATAAGATGGAAAAAACCCTTGTGGGTCACAATAAAAAGGCAGTTCAATAAAGCAAAAGTGAAGGCCGTGTGCGGAAGCAAAGGAAATTGAAGTATTTATCTTCCACTCCCCATCAGCAGGCGATGTCCAGTTTGGGTCAGCTGTCCTGGCTATGTACCCTCCCAAGATCTTGCCCACCTCCAGCCTACTGGTGACTGGAGGGAATGTTGGAGAGACAGCCTTGATACAGTAGCCAAAATACTGGTGTGTTATCACCTTTCTAGCTACCAATACAAAACACAGCCCTGTGAGGGCTGCCATGGGGAAAATTTACTCCACCTCAGCCACACCCAATACACCAACCAAGAATAAGGGTAGTCCGTAGTGTCAGCTGCTGTGTTCCTCTCTCTGATTAACAGGTCAAGAAGCCTCCATTTTCTACAGCCTTGTGTTCTGCAGCTAGAGTGGCAGCATGGACTTTACAAATACCACAACAGACGAGTGACGCTCACACACTGGCAGTGGTCTGGCCATTGGTATTTCTCAATTAGATATTCAGCTCCATCCCTGCACACTGAGTTTAGCAGCTTAAAGCACTATTGCCACCCTTGCTGCTTAGTTTTCTCTCAGAGCACAAGTGACACGGTGTCCTCTTACTGCCCCAGAAGCAGGACAGCAACAGAGCCTGAGGGA
The DNA here is from genome assembly GCA_002844005.1 of Limosa lapponica baueri. Lineage (NCBI taxonomy): Eukaryota > Metazoa > Chordata > Aves > Charadriiformes > Scolopacidae > Limosa > Limosa lapponica. Next base: position 1,007,699 of record KZ505696.1, read on the forward strand.
ATGATTTGCTGGATCGTACAATGTTGGCCTACTACTGCTACCGTGCAGGTCAGGGATGAGCCTGCCGGTACTTATGTACCGGTACTTATGCTGTTTTATGTGGCAGCTGGTACTGTCAAAAAATGCCACCCTTGGGCTCCATGAACTTGGGCTGCTTTATCTATCTCACAGTAGAATTGAAAATTTCTTTCATCCCCAACCCTATGGAGAGAATGGGCAGTAGAGCTATCCTGACAAATACCCTTTTCTTCCTAACAGCACTTTGAGATCTGCCCTTTAACCAGACACCTCCATAAAGGAACGAAATCACAACAAAACTTTTTCTTGACATAGATTTTCATCCAAGTAGAAGTCAGAGAGCCCACTAGTTGTCAGAACCCATCTAAGGCTTCACCCAAAACTTCAGCTGAATTTAGCTTCTTGCAACAGCTTATCTTGTTTGGTAGTTTTTCTCCTTGTTTAAATAGTTAACAAAAAGTGATGAAATCAAAATCATAGAATCATAGAATACCGGGTTGGAAGGGACCTGAAGGATCATCTGGACCAACATTCCTGGAAAAAGCACCATCTAGATGAGCTGGCCCAGCACCCTGTCCAGCTGAATCTTAGAAGTGTCCAATGACGGGGAATCTACCACTTCCCTGGGGAGATTATTCCAATGGCTGATTCCTCTCATTGTGTAAAATTTTCCTCTTGTGTCCAATTGGAATCTCCCCAGGAGTAACTTGGACCCATTACCGCTTCTCTTTTCCATGTGACTCCTTGTAAAAAGGGAGTCTCCATATACATGGCTATCACAGTCTAAACATTGCTGTTGTGCTTTCAGACACAGTCATATCCAGGCAGAGTGGTGCCAGCAGGTAGAAAGATCATCTGAAAAGAATTTTAAAACTTAAGACATACAACTAAAGGAATGAAACATCCAAGCAAAGAACTACAAAGGCACTAAAGTGAAGCCTGAAGAGACTTGCCAATGTCAACAGAGAAAATCTGCTGCACACCCAGCCTTAACAGGAAGCAGAAATTCCTTGTCTAGAGTTGTCTTCTGAATGGAAAGTCCTGGAGATGATAAGCACTGGAAAAGCATTGGCCCTTGGATGGTCCCAGCCAACAGGTCTATGGTGAGATGGCAAAACGGCTTCCTCTGAAGTAACACGTGCTGTTATCTCAGAGCACATTACAAAGCAGAGGTGGACGTGACATTTACATCAAAGTTCAAGTCATCCTTGTTCCAGTGGACACATAATTCTGCGGCCCTTTAGTGATTCCCCAAGTGTGGAGGTTCAGAGTCTAAGGTCAGACCCTCATAAATGGGAATTTACTCATGCTCAGCTGATTCTGATGTTGCCCTTTGAATGGACACATCAACAATACGAGTTAAACTGCCTCACCCACTTCTACTAAACCCCTCCCTTTTTTATGCCATTTTGGCAATGCAAACTGGAAGTAGAGATGACAACTCAGACCCACTAGAGTGAACTTTGGCTGCAGCGTGAACTGTTTACCCTGACCACTGGATAGTATCACCCACCAGGCTCCAAAATCAACATGAACTGCATGATCTGATGGGCTTAGATAACATTCACTAACAGCAGACAAAGCAACACTAAAGAAGTAAACTGTCATACTCCAACTACTGCCTTGAGAATTACAACACTGTTCAGGCATAATATACTCCTCTACCTAAAGAAAGGACACACAGAGCTCTATATCTGAATTTATATCTGAAATTCCACTTCACTCATGTACAGAAAAAGGGACTTAAGCATGGGCCTAGATACTGTTAAATTGGAGTATTGGGGGCTGCTCGTAACACAAGCTGTTTGCAAGCACTTGATCGTGCCTCCTTGTACTAACTTAAAAGAAGCTACACACTTAAAAGTTTACCCCCTTTCAGGCTACATCTCTAGCACAGTAGTATCCTAGGACTGATACCTTGCACTGTTCTCAATCTGTCCTTCAGAACTCTGCCCAATGCTCCCTGGAAAATTTCCCAGAGTGGTTCAGCTGACAGCAGCATTAAAAATCACAGCATGTGTCTGTAAACTCCTTTGTATCAAACACCCAGAGATAGCACACAGCTCTTCAAAGACTGCTGTCTCAGGGTATGTCTTTACCAGAGATGACCATCTCCAAGCAGACAGCTGCAGATCTTACTCCAGTGAAAATAGTTTATTCCCCTAACAGCTGTAGAACTTCAAGTCTTTTCTGCAAAATCCACACTCAAGTTTTGCCCTTAATTCGAGGGTCATCCACACATAAAAACCTCTTAAATCTTTCTGCTGGCACATCAAGATAAAGAGTAACACTATTATTAATGCCAGTCACTGCTACAACAGCCTCCCTGCCACACTAGTTTCCCAGGACTGCTGTTGAACAGATACCTTGTGCTGTCCTCCTTGTCTTGTCCTTGAGAATTCTGCCCATTATTCTTTGGAAATTTTCCCAGAGCAGTTCAGCTTACAACAGCACTAAGAATCACAGCACATGTCAGTAGGTGGTTTTGTATCAGATGTACTGAGATACAATGCAGCAGAGGCTTAATTATCACAAGGTTTGCTCTACTATATCCCCTCTTGGTTATTTAAAAACAGGAAAGAAAGAAAGGAATAAAGAAAGAAAGAAGTCGTCAGCAAGAAACCGCAAACCCTTCCTTAAGTGGTAACCAGGCTACCGTTTTTTGGAACTTTTCCTGATATAACAAAAGGCACCATGAAGACAGGAACTTTGGCAGCAGTGGTTTTGAACTCCACAACCCCTAATTTTCCTCTGGTTTTGTACGCATGTGTCACTAGAAATGTAACTGACAGCTAGGGAAACAGTTGACCCCCAAATAGATACCAAAGCAGCAACAAGCCTCTGGAGGTTACTATTGCTAGAACAGAATGGAGTTTTTCACCAAAGCAGCCCCAAATTCCCGAGTTAACCGATGCCCTGTTTTGCACCATCGCTGTCACCATAGTGACTGCAAGAGCTGCCGCTGAGCCACTGCTCTGCGGCTCGGGTCAGAGATGAACAGGACACAGTGCTGGGAAGGAAGTGACTTGAACTCAGGAACCAGTGACGGAGATGTGGGCTGTGGGACGGGGCGTTGGAAGCAGCCTTGGGGTGCACTGTGGTGGGAAAGGCAGTTTAAAAAAGGAAGAGGTGGAAGCATCTTCACTGAACGCCAGCCTCAAAGGGCTAGCACAGGCAAAGGTACTGCAACATTATGAAAGGAGTCAGAAGGTGAAGCAAGAGGACTTGAAGATGAGGACCATGAAGGAAGAAGGCCTTCACAGCAACAGAGCAAATGCAGTTTAGCTGGAGCTGGAACAAGCTCATTCATTCCCCTTAACATAATTTGTGTGGACCGCCCTCTCTCCCACCCACCCCAAAAATAAAAAAAATCACAACCCAAACCATTTCTTCAAGCAAACAATGCACCTACAGAGCTCAGAGGCAGAGAGTCCCCATGCTTGCAGGTTCAAGTTGGAGAGGGCAGGGTACAAGACCCCCATGCTGCCCTTCCCAGCGTGTAGCTCGTCCTGGTTAGAGGAGCCCAGGGTGGTCAAGCAAGCTGTAACCTCCAGAGGCCAGTGCAGAAAAGCACCACTCCAGCCTGCACAGACAACAGCAATGTTGTTGTCTTCCTGCTATGGTACTGCTGCCAAGCACCACCCAGACTCCGCTCCACTCTCAAACTGGTGGAGTTACCCAGTGGTGCAGCAGGCCAGGATGCAAGAAACAGTGCTTGCAAGCAGTTTTCAAAATCATAGAATCATTTAAGTTGGAAAAGACCTTTGGGTCTCTTTGGGCCCAACCATCCAGGCAGTTTTTTACCCAAGCCATGAGCAGACAGTTTCTCCAGGAGAATGCTGTGTGAAACGGTATTGAAGGCTTTGCTAAAGTCTAGGTAGACAACATCCACAGACTTTTGTTTGTTCACTAAGCAGGTCACCTTGTCATAGAAGGAGATCAGGTTAGTCAAGCAGGACCTGCCTTTCCTAAACCCATGCTGACTGGGTCTGATCACCTGGTTGTCCTGTACGTGCCATGTGATGGTGCTCAAGATGATCTGCTCCATAACATTCCCCAGCACCGAGGTCAGACTGACAGGCCTGTAGTTCTCTGGATCTTCCTTCCAGCCCTTCTTGTAGATGGGCATCACATTTGCTAATCTCCAGTCAACTGGGACCTCCCTATTTAGCCAGGATGGCTGAATAAATGATGGAAAGTGGCTTGGTGAGCATTTCTGTCAGCTTCTTGGTACCCTTGGGTGGGTCCCATCCAGTCCCAGAGACTTGTGTGCATCTAAGTGGTACAGCAGGTCGCTAACCATTTCCTCTTGGATTATGGGAGGTTCATTCTGCTCCCTGTCTCTGTCTTCCAGTTCAAGGAGCTGGGTACCCTGAGAACAACTGATCTTACCATTAAAGACTGGGACAAAGCAGGCATTAAGTACCTCAGCCTTTGTCACTATGTTTCCCTCTGCATCCCATAGAGGGTAGAGATGCTCTTTAGCCCTCCTTTGTTGCTAATGTATTTATTTTTATTGTCTTTTATGGTAGTAGCCAGATTAAGTTCTAGTTGGGCTTTGGCCCTTCTAATTTTCTCCCTGAATAGCCTCACAACATCCTTGTAGTCCTCCTGAGTTGCTTGCCCTTCTTCTTCAGAGTGGATGCTGGAGTGGAAATGCTTCTTTTCTGGGAATTGGACAGAGATCACCAATTCGTCATGAGTGCTGGCAAGGACACTTTTAGCCATAGAAATAGATTTCAGAGTCTGTGAGCGAGGAGAAGGAAGGACAATCTTGAAACGTATTCACACGGTGAGAAATATTCACCACCTACCTACCCTTTACTGCTTTCAGATTCCAAAGTCCAGTTAAAATCTTCGCAATGAAGCTAGGTCAGAAGATCTTGCAATGAGATTAGAACCAACTAGTGAAAAATGGCTTGTTACAACAGACAGTAAATATCCACATGAAGCAGTCCTGGAGAGGTGAAAGGCTCTGCTGAGCTTAACAGCTCATGAGCATATGAGCACATGAGGGTGGTGAGGCACTGGAACAGGTTGCCCAGAGAAGGTGTGGATGCCCAGGCTGGATAGGGCTTTGAGTAACCTGGTCTAGTGGAAAGTGTCCCTGCCCAGGGCAGAGGACTTGGAACTTGATGATCTTGAAGGTCCCTTCCAACCCAAACCGTTCTGCAATATGCCATACTAGCTGGTACTGGTGCATGATTAATGCCCCTTTAGCCTCCTCCTTCTAAGTCCTTGCGCAGTTTATGATCTCTCCTGCACAAAAGTTACTATTTAAATACACACAGTTAAAAATGAAAGAAGAATTATTTCCATTTTGCAGAGGGGAAGAGGGGGACAGGTTTGCCTGTAAGCAGGAGGCAGTGGCAGGGCTATGAAAGAACCTAACACTTTCCAAATACTTAGAGTTTGACATAAGTCATCCACCTTGTCTAGTTGCACGCCTTATGCCAGCTGCATGCAAGCTTTCATCCTGGTGATGCAAGGATAAAAAAATAGTCTTGTTTGATTCTTAATAGTCTATGAGAGTCACCATATGGATACCACATTGGACAATCACACGATCAGCAAAGGTCACAAGACGTATGGCCATTCCTCTTGGTTTTATAGCTGCTTTCCAGAGCCAAGACTCCTCTTTCTTACACCATTTTGCAGTTGAGTGCATCAGCACTCGTGCCTGCCAAGCAATGGGAAGCGCTGCTGCAACAGTCAGGCCCTGTAAGAGGCACACCACCTTTTTTTTTTTTTTGTCTACAGGTGCCAACAAGAGAACCATAGTGGATTTGCAAAGTCTAATTAGCCTAAATAGATTCTTACTGACTGCAACTGCAGCTGCTTGGCAACATAAAAGAGGTGCAAGTCTTCACTTCTACAGATATGCTGGGTTTGTATAGGGGGGAAGGGGGAAAGAGCTTTCCAGAAAGATAAAAAGGAATGGAAGAAAGTTACTGTTGCCCTACGTCTTCTACAAGCTGAAAGAGGTCTTTACTGTGTATTATTATATTATTTTATATAATATAGTGATAATTA
>KZ505696.1:1019940-1034458 GCA_002844005.1 Limosa lapponica baueri
CACCCAAGGCTGGATCTCAAAGCTTGCTGTTACTTCTGGAGTTGGAAAGCGTTTGCTGAAGCATTAGCCGTCTGCCCCGACGGGAAGGCAGCCTGCTGTGACGGGGCGGGCCGTGGATAATCTTTGGCTCTGAAACATTCCGGGTGGGCCTTGCACTTGAGCTACAGGAGAGGACTTAATCTCTGGATCTGGAAAGACTATCCATCTGTCTCGGCATCCAGTATTATCCCAGAGATTTTGGTAACCGTGACCGTGAATGACCCATCAGTCCTGTCCTAATGCTGGATACACGATTTATGCAAATATGAATAAAATCACGTCCTGTCCAACACATTTCTATGGTTGTCATTCTCTATCTTAGATCTACCAGTTTACAAACAATTCTGTTGTAAAATGCAGCAGCCAAACATAGCAACTGGAGCAGAAAAGACTATAAATCTAATTACGAAATAGAATTGACTTCTAATGAACATCATAAAGCACCAGTGGAAAAATCTATGGTTTGTTGGGCCCGTTGATAGCTCTACACTTGACTGAAACTCCCTACCAAACCCATCAATCTTTGCTTGTCAAACTAAAACAATTCCTGAGCAACACTGTTTAATTGGCCCCATACCTGTTCCGGCGCTGACATACCTGCTCTCCACCACCACCACTTAACCTTCTGATTCTGTGGCAGGAACTCTTCTGATCCAGTTTCATGCAAGGATGAAACTGAGCAAAATTACAGTTAAATCAAATGAAGCTGCCTGGGAAGAAGTCACAGATTTCCTTTGCCTGTGGGGCGGGGGAGTAACACTAAGACAACCACGTCTACCTTGCAATAATAAAAATAGTATTTCATGGGATTCGTGTAAATAAGATACGTGAACTCAAGCATGACGACCACAGCAGCTCCCTTGGTGGGGAAAAAGCAGCAGCTACAACAGGCAAAAAAGAGCTATGCCAAATCCATGGCTAGGGTTGCTGCCGTGAAACGATGCTGAAGGCAGCAAGCTTCCATAACCTTTTTCACTTGTGAAATCAAGAGTTTAGGAAAAGACAACAGAGATTATACGAGGCCATAGGTTTAGTCATGGCCCAGCCCAAACGAGAATACTCACTGGGGAAGGAAGGGGATTTAGGAAAACACAAGGCAATAGTGGATATAATGCATACTTAAGTGACTTTAATTTTCAGTAAGTCTTACTCTGCACAGCTCCCAAACCTTTACCCTTTCACTCTAAAAAGGCCAACCAATCATACAAATACGGGGAGCAAAATAATTCTGTTTCTGAGCTTATTTTAAAGAGCATGCACTGGCAGCATTAGGCAAGACAGGACAAAAAGAAAGCAGGAAATAAAGCAGCCATGAATCCGCACATTGGGAAGTACCTCGGCTGTGTTTAACACACAGTGGCTGGCAGCGGGACCAAATAAAGCCAACGCATCGTGAACAACAGCCTAACTGTGCGACTGTGAACTTCATGCAATAACTGAGCGTTCAAAGTACGTGCAGAGACAACACCTAATGCCCAACAAATACACTGGAGGGAAAAAAAGAAAAAAGCGTTTGAAAAACATACAAAAAAAAGACGACAGTAACAGGACATTCACGTTAATCTTGTAGAGAATCCACAGCAGTCTTATCAGACACAATTTTTTCCAAGTCCCAAGCTCCCTGCCTGCACACTACAGCTGGAGCTACGGATGAGGTAGAAAAAGAGCACACTGGATTAGTTCAGGGGGTGACTCAATTTCAGACAATATTATAGTAACATCTGACAAATTACACGCCTCTGCTGTTTGCAGAAACATTGCTGCTTCTCAGCACAAGCCATTTTCCAGGAATTCCCCAATGTCCAGGAAGTGTCCCTGTACACGTGAAGCAGGAGAGGCTTGATTCTTATTTGGGTATTTCCAATCAAATCACTCCTCCACAAATAAATGTAAAATACCATCCTATATCACTCCAAAGAGACACGGGAAAGGTTAGTGTGCCCTATGCAAGGCAGACAGAAACACTGAGTGAATCCTTTGTCTCTCTGGGATCAATACGGACAGTATTGAACTGCCTGTAATGTATTTTGCAGCGATTTCACTGTACAGTAAGTCCATGCAAGCTTTCACTGGAGCAGAGCGCTTCGGAGTGCTCGCTCTCCCACATGCTCACTGCATTTTTATTTATTTTTAAAGATGACTCACAACTCCGTAACGCTGATTTGTGAAGTAACAGTCTTTGGTTTTGTCTTACACAGAACCAACACTTTTTGCCCCTACCCTATCAACTCACCCCATCAAAGGTGCAAGTCAGCCACCAGCTACATCTACTGCCCAAGCACTCAAAAGCTCCTGCTAAACCTCTCCTCACCCCTACGGCAGCTCAGCACGGGCTGCCGGTGCCGGGATCCTCACGGATCCACGGCCAACCTGCCATTTTCATGGTGGTTGTGATGTTTCCTTCTAAGCCATTTTCATGGTGGTTGTGATGTTCTCCTTCTAAGCATCACAACATGGTGGTTGTGATGTTTCCTTCTAAGCCTCACCTGTTACACATCAACACAAAACTAGCTGACAAAGCCCATCTATAACACACTTCCTCCACCTGCTAAAAGGTGTGCCGTGGTCACCCTAAACCTACCCAGCTGCTGCATCTTTTCCTACCAGTGTCTTGGGAAATGAGTCACGGAGGCCAGATGGGGTCCCCGACAGTCAAATTACTATTAACTTCATGGTGCTTTGTGGTCTAATTGGACAGCAAGAAACATCCTGATGTTGTCAGGTTCTCATACACGTGACACAAACATTCATCCTCCCCTACTACTAAGGTCAGGGAACCATCACAATCTGCCAATTCACACATAAATAACAACAACAAAGTCACTGTTTGCAGCAGGGGAAGGACAGAAGAGACTGGGGCTGTGCAACCCCTGCCAACTTGATGATCAACTTGGGGAAACACATTTTCAAGGCATCTCTGACACAACAAAATCTGTGTAGCAGGACACAGCTATGGACTGGTCAAGCCTGGAAACGACTAAAAGCTTTTGTTCCAAGCTCTCCAAGTCAAGAAGGTTGTGCAATGAACAAGAGCAATCCAGAGTTCCTGATGCCCCAAGAGCTACTTGCACTTACTTCTGCACCAGAGGAAAGCAAAGCAGCTCTCATTAAGGGGTTGGCTGAACTATGAGTCAGTAGGAACATCTACACCAGGAAAACAGCTTCTACCTCTAAGGACAGGATTCTCTTGCAATTTCTTCGCCACCCGTTTCACACTCTGCTTTCGCTGCTCGGCGCGGGTCCAGCGAGCCCTACACCCGCTCGAGCAGTACTGGTCAGGAGACACCAGCAACGGCTGGCAATGCTGACTTGCTGCATCAACACCCTTCCCCTCAAATCCCCAGGTGATCTACGTTTCTGCAAACCCATGGCCCTCCACTAGAGCCACCAAGACTGCCAGAGGACCATTCGGCACCAGCCTGCAAGCAGAAGCAGCAGGGAGACAGAAGAGCTGCAAGAAAAACCGACTCTGGAGCAAAGCAGGGGAACTGCTGGCCCAGAGCAGGCTGCGGTGGGTCATAACCTACGGGCAGGGAACAGAAAGCAGGCAGACGCGCTGCTCCGCTCCTCGCGCCTTTCCTGATACAGCCACGTGCTTGCAAGACACATCACACGCTGAAAACGCGAGTGAATTCTTGAGGAAAGAGCTGTGTTACTGTTAGCTGTCACCCACTGTTTGCCAGTCAAGTTCCTACTACAAAGCAAGCCCTTAATAACACAGCCAGCTCCCCTGTGACCCAACTTCTAATAACTCATTTTTATATGGTACAGTACAATTAAAAATCCCACAGGACAATCCACCTCAGTACTCAAAATATCACCGTACTTACACCAAAGCCTTTGTGTCCAGTCTTCCGTGAACTAAAAGCACACGTCTGACACGAGAAACTGCGCATTACATACAGGCTTACCCATTTTTTAAAATTATATCCACTCTGTACAGGAGACACAGCTGGCCTTTAAGAGAGACTGGACGTTATAAAAACAAATTTACAAGTATTATGTTTAATTCTACACTTAATTCTCTGCTAAGAATACAGAAGGGAAGCAAGATGAAGGCAGATTCCACGACCTGATTTGCAGTCTAGCAAATTACTGAAATGCATTTGGAAGGGTTTCTTTGTAAAAATTCTTCATTTCTGTGAGGGTCAGAGATGGGCCAAACCACTACGATCAAATTCACCCGCCCGTTTCCACTAGCGCTTTCACAACTGGGTAACTGAACAGAGTGGTCACCTGTAACTCAAGCTCTTGCTCTTCTGGGTAGAGAGTGCTGGGCTTGGCATGGAACTACTACACAGCCAACAGCAGATTCCACTCATCCAACAGCACAGGTTTTGTGCGGCAACTTCTGTTTCTACACCCCTAGATACAAAAACTCTAAACCTTAATCCACGGTTGAGTAAAAACACAAATACGACAGACCAAAGTGCTATACAGTTATGTCAACTATGACATTTTATACCTGCTTCAAAGAAAAGGCTTATAAATGACCCGATTTATACATACAAACAAGTTCATTGTGCCCAGAAGTTTCCTAACATTCTTTTATTAAAAACCAAAAGAGCCAAAGATTGCCCTGATGCTCTTCATTGTTATAAAGCAGACTCTGAAGTATTAAGTGAACTATGTATGAGCAAAGAACTCCAACTGATGCAGAGTTTAAAACTAGGTTTACAATTTCCTATTTTATTGGCATGGATGTATTTCTAAACTTAAAAACCCTCCTGGCAAGTTATCTCAATTTCTTATGACAAAATTTCTCACAACACACAAATATTTACAACATATACATATTTTTTCAGTCTTTTACAACTGGTTCTTAAAAGACAAACAATTTATAGGTTACCACAGAACAAAAGCTGTGACTTAGTTGTTTTTAATTTCATAAAACTATCATAAGTTAAAGTGAATAGATTTTCTTTAAATTCCTTGTAGCATTTTACAAGTGCAACAAAAATATGAAGAACCAATTTAGGATAGCTGCAGTTCATTGGATAAATGTTGCCCATTGTAATCACATTATTTCACAGCAAATTCTTGAAAAAATAAGCACCAATCATTCTTGCAAAGAACAATTTTATCTAAAAGTATTGAAAAGTGTTAAATACAAGGTGTTTAATTTACATAACAAGCAATAAATACACCATATCCAAACTTTTATTCTGCATACTGCTACCCTTGTACATATAATGTACTAAAAAGTCAGCAAATTGTCAACACCTTTTCATTTTTTTTTCTCTTTTTTTTAAAGAAATCAATTTGACTTCCAACCAACGGTTTGCTACTATAACAAAGGCCACAAACAGTACGTCTGGGACAGCATACAGTGTTAAAACTGACAAACTCCGAGGGGGGGAAAAAAAAAAAACATCTAGAAAAAAAATCGAAAAGCTGTTCATGGTTTTCCTTAGTATCAGTTGGGATGGTGAAGCAGAAGAGGCAGCTATCTTGAAGAGGTTGCTGTAGGGTTGTTGGGGTTTTTTTGTTTTTGTTTTTGTTTTTTTTTTTCATTTTTTTTTCTTTTTTTTGTAAAAATGACATCCAGGTCAGTTTAAGACCTATAAGCTTATGCATTGAGCCTTAAAGACTGATCTTCTCTCCTCCTGGAAGAAATATCAATATCTATTGAATCCTTGCCAACAATAAGCCTTAATCTCTTCGCTGGAGGAAGAGGAATAAAGTCATCAAATTCATCATCATAGTCATCTTCCTCTTCATCATCCTCTTCTGATGAAGATTCATCTGCTGTTTCCTCTTCATAGTGACCATAATCATCTACTTCCATTCTCGACTCCAAAAGGGAGAGAGTTTCACTACAACACATACCATTTTCATGAAGGTCCTCAGGGTACGTCCCTCGGTTTTCTTCCTCTCGTTTTAGCTGTATTTTTAATTTTGTTGAACTATTGCCAGATCCTGAGTTAAACCCATTATTTAGCTTTGCTACATATAAATTATTATCTTTTTCGTGGTCTTTACTTAATTTGATGCTTATTTTTGAAGAATTCATTCCATCACTTTCTTGGTCATTTGCCTTGCTACTGCTATCATGGCGTCTACGAAGAGTCAGTTTAGGAATCCCAGAGCTATTTTCAAGGATAAGTTGTGCATCATACCTTGTGATTCGTCTTTTCTTTTTACTTTTTGCAGTTCTAAAGCTGTCTTTTGCTTTAAAATTATCAGATGTTACAACAGAGCAGCCACCAGACCCAGGGATACAGTCTTTATAGCCAACAGGTGTGTCCACAACATTATTCCTCTCTCCAAGTTCTGAATGAGAACTAATCAAATCCGGTACTTCATCTTTCACAGGTGTATTGTGCGTAGTATCAGTTTCTTCTATTTTTGCCGGTGGTTTCACAAGTTTTCCTTGTCGAGATTTCTTTTTTGACACGCCCGCATCATTTTTCTGGCACCTAATATCCCCTTTATGTGATGGTCCATGAGCCACGTCACTTTCATTTGTCACATGAGACTGCTGCTCCAAAACGTCCGATTGCGTTCCAGTCAAATTATTCTTATAGCTATCCAACCTATTTGGTTCAAGCTTTATGTCAGAGGTCTCCTTCAAATTCATTCTTGTTCTCATTGACCTCCTTGTTATGTATGTGCAGGGTGGTATATCACCATGCTCATGAGCACCTTTCACAGAATTCAGTTTATGTTCTCTTGCTGCATGCCTTGTTAAGCATCCACTGGAGACTGCAACTTTGACTGGTCCCTCCAATTCTTTATCCTTTTTAATGGGCAAGTTTTTATACAAAACTACTTTAGGCTCTTTGAGAACTAAATTTCCCATTTCGAGCTTTCTAGAAGCATTCTTTTGCTCTGGCCTTTTGCACTGATTTCTCAACTTTATCTTTGAAAGTAAAGGCTTTGCAGGCTTTTTCAGTCTCTTTGGTACCCTGGAATTATTTATATGAGTTAGTTTAGATGAGGTAGAATTTGATGATGCTGGAATTCTCGATATAGACTGTCTTGTTAATGTTCTATTTTTGCTGTTCTTTTTTACACCAATTGAAGATTTTCTGTTAGCTGCAAAAGAAAAAAGTGGTTTTGTTATGACGCTGCTTTATCCTGAGTTTCCCACTCCCAAATACTGTAGTTATTTCATTCATTTTAAACACTTCATCAAAATCTGTGGAACAGGCTAGACAGCACACAGTGAGGAGCAAGACTGCTTAACTTTCAACTCAGACATGAAAGGAATCGTCAAACACATCAGAAGTGTTTAAATTCCGGGTACACTTCCCTCACTGCTCCCAACATACCAGGTTTGGTTTTTACTGAATTTCTTCTTCTACCGTTTGTTTGTTTTTAAATCCATCCCACATTATCCACTTTTTTTATCCAGTTTTTACTGAGCATTATTCTAGCAAAATCTGAGGATCAGCACACTCTAGTATTAACCCTAGATTTTTTTTCCTACGGGGGAGGAAAAAGAACCTGAACTCCTTAACTACTAACCCTTAACTAACTCAGATATCCAGTTGTCACCTGATACGGTAAGCAAAGGAGTTTAGTCTGCCCAAGCAAAGCGGCAACTCTAAAGCTTTGCAATTAGAGATCATAAGAGGGTTTTGGGAAGTGTTTTTTTCTTCGTTTTTGTTTTGTTTTGTTTTTTATGACAGCAGTAAACAGGAACCAGGTGGAACCACAACATTTTACGTGGCTCCAAACCTGTTCACTAGTTAAGTCAAAGTTTAAGTCATTTATATTTTGTCTAAACTGGGGGAGAGGGGAAGTAAATAAATGACACTCACTACTCCATTAAGAGAAGCCTCTCAAGAGCATCAGAAACAAAAATCCCTTCTAGTTTCTTTTGAGATTACTAACTGTCCACTTTCACTTCAGAATAGGTACCTAAACTGTGAGTCCTGGATGCGGAGATGGAATAGCTACGCAATTAAAAGAATCTCTAAAGGAAATTACTATTTGTTTAACAATCTCTACTAAGAGTATTTATTTAAAAACTTTTTTCCTAGAGAATGTAGATAACTCAAACTACGTAAGTTTTCTTTCCTACACCATACTACTGCATGTGATAGTTTACCATATTTTGAAATTCATTATTGATAGAAATTTAACTGACATGTTTAGAAATATGACACTATTTACTTTTGATATAAATAAAACAAAACAAAATAAGAACATACCCCTATTGTTCTTGCAACACTTCAAGAAAACTGTGGATTTGCTATTTAAATTGCCTTCAGATTCCTGAATAAGTTACAGTTTTAAAGACCAGTATCTGAGATGCATCTCAGCACCAAGAGAGGAATTCCATCACAGTGGAAGTTTTTCATGTTTTTATGAAACCTTTAATCCTGCACTCCAAGCTTTTCCCCTTACTTACTTGCATTAGATTTTTCCTGAGTGGTATCTGCATCAGTGTTAGAGCTGACGGACTGGCTGTCTGAGTTTTTGCTGCTGTCACCCAACTTTTTAAGCCTGTTCAATCGTTTATCTGTTTCTCTCAGTCCATATTTACTATTAATCACAGGAGTAGGTGCTGGCAGTCCCACTCTTGATTTAAAAGCACCAGTTCCACGTCTACAAAGAAAAAGAAAACCAAATGTATTAGTAACTATTAATATAAACTTAGAACTTTGTTTCATATACAATCCCACGTATACTTGGAAAAGAATACCAATAACCACTGAATTTATTAGCATTTTGTGGACTGTTTTAATAAGATATCTATATACTTATCTCATTTTAGTAAGACGTGCAGAAAAACCTTCCATTTATTTCTTGCAAGAAGAAAAATCGCAAATGTATGTTTCCCTTGCTTTATATGTCTATTTCAGTCTTGTTTCATAGTCAAATTATACAAGAGAAAATTATATATAGTAGTTCGAAATACTATTTATATATTAGCCTAGATAACAACTTAATTTTTTCATAATCACATCAGGCTAGTAAAAAATTACCAGCTTCAGGTACAATGCTTGTTACTGCATCAGCAAGAGTTGAAAAGCACAGAAAATGAAATAAAATTATCAAATAGTTCCGTGTTCCTTCGTTACTGAAAGACTCCAATACGTATCTACCATGAAAATGAAATGAGCATACGTCGTATTTTTCTTTTTCTTTTAAAGTAATCACTGAAAAGCATGAAGATAAAGAATTCCTCTACTTGCACTTCAAGCACTACTGCTAGGATTGCTTTCACACTTTTTAATAATCCAGTACGCTTGCACTTCACAGATTTACTGAAGACAACTTCAGTTTGGATTCCAGTGTGTTGTACTGGAAGAAGATCTACAAAACTCAACCAAAAGTGCACCAAAAAGATCAGACAGGATCTCAAGCTCCACAAGGTTAATTATTATGCAGACACAATACTTGTTCTCAAACTAGTATTTGTTTGATAAAGAACATTCTTTCAGTATTATTTTGAATACTGCAAGTTGCAGGCATCTTAAGATACTAGACTGAACTTTGCACAAGCAACAGCCAATTCAGGTCAGAAAGTAATAACGGTGCTATAAAAACCACAATTGTCTTCTGACATGTCATCTTTGGTGCTCAGTTAGCCAGCACGAACAGCAGCTCACCTAAAAAGAGTACATGCACATATGTAAAGATATGCAAATGTTCTCGGTAATGATTTTTGGAGGCTTGAAAAAGAATTATACAGTGCCAACCTTCCCACAGCTCCCAAATGCACCCACAGATTCTTAGAAGTCTAACATTTTAACATCACAAACTAATACCCTTTACAGCATAGTCAAAATTGGGTCACTTATTGATTTTTTTTGTGGTGTACCAAGAGACAGTTGCCTCAGTGTGAGTAAGGACTCATTTTTCCTTGCTCAACTCCCCTAAATTCAAACATCTCATATTTGATTGATGTAACACAGACTTGTGACTGAAAAGCAGATTCCTCAAGTTAGAAATACCCAAATGTTAGCTTTAAAATATAACATTTTCATGTACTTAGAAATACAAAGATGACAGATTAGTGAGAATGTCTGGACACCAAAAATTTGTTTGTCCTGAAAGTATATCCGTATTACATTAACATCAACAATCAAAGAAACTCGAGCAAAAAGAAACATATAACTCCAAGTAACAAGGAAAGAACAATCATGGTGCCCATTTATTCAATACTAAGCAGCTCCCAGGACTGAAGCACATTTTTACTTGCAGCTCTCTAGATAAAGTCTGAGACCGTACCCTTCACTTGGAATGATCTACTAACATTGTATGAGCTTGGAGGTCCACACCAGAAAGTCTTCCCTTGAATTGTATAAACTATTAGTGACCAAACTAGCTAGTAAAAATGAAGATAGGATTATTAAACTATTGATACGGAGGTGCACTAAGCTATTTCTCAATATGATTAATATTTTGTCCTTTACAGGATTTTTCTCTCCACAGTTAGGTCAAGCAGTAACAGAACTGGTTTATGTTCTGTGTAGTTCCTCCTGGAACTAGGTGAAGCTCTCACAAATAACGTTTGTAAGTGGAAGTTCACAGTAAGTGGAAGTTTTAACATGGCAAAAACCAACTACGGAATTATTTCAACTGATTTTGTGTGTGAAGAAAGTAGGTTGGTACAGCACATGTGGAAAGTACTGTCCAAACCAGCAGATCTTTATGAATCCACAACCCCCCAAGTTCTAATAACATATGGTGAAAACTACTTGCCCATTCCCAGCAGAAGAGAGCTTCAGGTCAACACAGAAAACACTAATGAAATTTGCTTTTTCTAGTACCAAAAAAACCCCAAAAGTTGGGGGTCAGTTGCTAATGGTCTTGTAGCAGCTACAACTGCTTTTCCTTCCAATTCTACTTTATTCAGTACAAATATTTTTAAGAATCTACATTTCTTTTTTTTATTTACCTTTTGGGTTATCTACAAAACTGCGAATCAAAAGAATAACAGAATGCAGGAGCTCTCAGGAAACATGACCATGCAGCAACAACATTTAAAAAAAAAAAAATCATTACAACAAATAGGCAGGAAGCAATTATAATGTGTCCAAAAGTCTGGGTACCTGTAATCAAGGACTTTCAGTTTCACAAAATATATCATGAATATGCCTAATTCCATTTGAAACTTATCTACATCAATTCATACCTTTCACAGGTGTAACATTCGCAGTATTCGTTATTTTCTCCAAAAAAACCATCTCCATAGTAACAAGAGATTTCTTCTCCAGGTTCAATATCTCTTAGAGCTTTCACACATGCTGTATCTCTGCCCGTTGATACAAACTGGGGAAGGAGATGACAGGAAGGGGGGGGAATTAATCATTAAGGTTGAACAGTTTGAATAAGAAAAAAAAAAGAAAAAGTTGGGGAGGAAAAGGGGTAGGGACAAAGGTAAAAAAATAAAGTGGGGTGCTTTATTTATTTACTTTTAATTTCTTGCTTACCTTACAGTTAGGTCTGCAATCTGAAAAAGGTCCAAAAGATAAAGTCAATTAACTGTTGATAAGACCTGAAACATGAATAGTTGTAGATATCTAAAGTAAGGATTCACTCTGACTTCAATAACTGTAGAATCTCAACTAAATACTGGGAGTTATGATAGTACTGCACAAAGCTATACATCAAAAGATACCTATTTTCATATAGTTTGGTTTCTGAGCCCTTCCCTATGCTATCACAAATGTTCAGTTTCCCTCCTCTTGAAGGTACTATGATTTATCTTAAATCCTACCTGCTTTTCCTTCAGCATGCAAATGCAACAGGATCAGTTAAACCTCCGTGCAAAAGGTTCACTTAAGAAATACATTATTGTTGACTAAGTTCACAAAAAATTCAGGTTAACCCACAATATGCTCCACTAATTGAGCTCCAAAGTCTCTGTAAAGGAAGAAGGCATCACTTCCTAGAGCCTTCTGTGAGTTTCCCAGTTCATAACTGATCAGCTCTGGTCTGGGAAAATCCCAACAGAATTTTGATCCAGTATGCCAAATTCAAACATTTTCTCTAAGGTTCTCTATAACAACACTTCTGAGTGGAACTACTTATGTCCTTTAACATGCTTCCTATACTTACTACTCACCATGATTGATAAATGCAGCAGGACCAAGCCACAGTTGTGCACAGTTTTTCCGTGTGGAATACATGACACTGAAGTCATTTTCCCCATGTCTCAGCAGCATGTTTTCTTCCATTTCTGATAGCTCAGCAATACAGCCCACAAGTAATTCGATTTTATCATTTCGTTTCCTTTAGCGTAAAAAAGAGTAGCAGAAATAAGAATACATTTACCAAAATTACAAAGTAATATCACAGAAATAAAAAGTTGTCAATAACGGGAAGTGTTTTGTAAACCATTTCTCAGTCCCTATAAACCTCATGTTTTAATTCAGAGACAGGATATTAGGCCAAACAGACCTTTTATCAGACAGGAAATAAATGTTTTTATGCTACTATATAGAACCAATTACATCAATTCTGACAGACATTACCACCATTGTTTCTACAGTTTCCTCAGACTGCAAGCAAGAAATTGCAAGAGTTGATTACTTCAGCTGCTGCAGTTGTTAAAACCAAAAGCAAGATTTTTTTAATTTGTGCACAGTCCCTCCCCATCAGTGCTTAAGAGATTTTGATTTCCTCCAGCTGCTCTTGTTTGCATTTCCTATACTTCTTCCTTTGGCTAGGAAAACACAGCACAGTGAAGTTGCTTAGAATTCCATGGCTTCTTAAAAAAGGCCCAGTATTGACTAGAAAAAGGCCACAATTTATACAAGATGCCTTCCTCTCTCACAAGTAGTTCTTCAGCATCAAACTGGTCCTTGAAACAGACCACTTGGAGGGTGGGCCAGGGGATGACAATGACATAACGACCAACAAAAGCCAACAAATCCATGACACCATGTGCAAACAGCCAATCTGCCACTGTACTCAACACTCAGCATAGGAAGAAGTTACCTTGCAAGGGTACTGTTTCCACTGCTCTTTAGAGTGTCCATTTTAAACTTTGGCCAGATTACTCTGACACAGATGAATATGGAGATACTAAATACACAGGAGGGACACAAACTAGAAGCCAAGCCTTTTCCATGCAAAATTCTCCTTTCATAGAGAGTGCTGACAACTCTGTCAGTTTTGAGTCTCAACAGTTTTCCAGATATTGGCAGGGTTAAGAAGCAGCCCTCCTGCCTTGCTCTCTCTCAGGTCACTCAAGATTTTGAGCATGGAAAGTTAACTAATTTCCAACATACCTAAATACTCCAAACAATCAGCCAAGGGGAGAATTCAAACCAACAAAAAAAAAAAACCCAACCCCAAAAATCCTGATTACATCATGGTTGTGGAACTTCCAGCTATGGTCATGAAGAGCTAGAAACTGGCCTCAAGCTTCTTAAAGCTTAACTCTCCCACACATCGTGGCCGTAGCCCCACAGTAACAGCATGCTTACTGGCTCCGCTGCCAGCGTGATGTTTAGCCACTCGATCCTAGCCCATGCATAACAGCACGGCATCATCTCAGATGTGCTTTTATGAGTATGTACTGCCACAAAGCAAAACAAACATAAATTATGGGGGGGAAGGGGAAAATATATTTTAAAATCTGAATTAACCCAGGGATCTGCTGGTGCTGTCATAGGCATGCTTATAATGAGACTCAAATGTGCCACTGGGCTTCCAACTTTGTGATTCCAGGAGAAATTTATCTTGCACAATCAAAATATGCAAACAGCGCTCTTCAGTTTCAGAGAGGTGAAAAACTAATTTTTCCCCACAATTATTTGTTGTATAACAAATCTGGCATAATGAGTCTTGACATGTTCGTGTTTCTCACAGGAGGCCAACAATTCACTATTATAGGAAAATAATTATCTGACTGAAAATAAGATTAAAAAAACTTGTATACTGAAAGTGGTATGGCTATGTCCAAATATACAAAGGAATATTTTACAGATGCATGTGTTGTGTGTTAAGTACTTAGCAAAAACAGACAACATATTTAATTTGTAAGTAGAAATACAGAACTTTGTATTTCACTGGTTGCAGCTTTAATTCTAAATCATGTGTTTTTAATATCTTTTTTGGAATCTTTCAAAATAACTGACAGAAATTCTGTCTGCCTGTATTTCTTACCATTCTTTTGTTGCAACAATTTTGGCTCCATTTTGCTCAGAAGAATACCGATTGCAAGGCAGGATCTCAAACCCACTGTCAGTTGCAAACATTCGTAAATAAATAAATACCTGCAATGAAAGAAAACAGTACTTTTCTGTTACAAGCAAATCAAAAGCAGTGAGGAACTTTCTATAAAAATAATGGAAGTCAGTGAACTACACAAAAAAACCCCACAAAAAATGGATATTGCAATGGCATGTTGTTTGCTGAAATGCATTCCTGATTATAAATTTTAGCTATACACATTATGTTAAACTTACTTCTCCAAAGCGACCTGCAGGAACCCTTCCACGGATAACGGACTATCCAAAGACTTTAAAAAAAATTTAAAGATGCCTCGAATGCTATAAAATTGGCCCAACCA